>BMAO01027940.1:0-32508 GCA_019973975.1 Trichonephila clavata
AAATTAATGCTGTTATTTTTAAAAAATTAGCTATAATTTCTGAAAAATCTAAATCGTGTTGATTAAAACATTCATTCTTGTTTTGCAAAAAGAAAAGTTAACACACATTAACACAAAGTTAAACACATTATTTTTTTTTCCCACCATTTTCACACTCTAAAAATTTCGCAGTTGATATAATGTTCAACTTTTAGTAATAATGAAATAGTCTTAAGATAATTTTCTGAGTTTTTGAGATTTACAAGTTTTTAAATGTTTATTAACTTTGTTAGAAAACAATGAATTAAGGAACACTTAAATTTTGACACATCATCATTGTCTGAATGCAAATTCTATTTTGATTTTTGCATGAATATTTAAACTATGCCAATTATAATATTTCATATAATTGTATTTGTGTATGGTTGAAATATTGAAATATAGTTGTACAAAATGAAAATAACCCATTTTCATTTAAAAGAATTATTACATCTTATACCTTGTTTAGAAATAAAATATACACATATGTATGTAAAAGTGTTTTCTTTAATAAATTTTTATTAAGTTGATACAATAATAAAAAAATAAATCATGTAGGATTGCAAAGAATAAAGAAATTTCAAAAAGGCATTAGCAAATTCTAGAGTTTTTTTTTTTTTAAATTGTGTTAATTTGTTTAATAAAAAAATGCTAAAATTTTGAATGTTAATTTAAGATAATATATTTATATCCCTAAAGAACTCTTAATTGAATCAATTTTTAATATCAATCAAGTGGGGTGCAGAAAAGAATAATTTTACAGTTACCCCTTTCAATAATTCCACTCTTCTAAGAGTCGTGATGTTTTGGTTGTAAGGAATTCTTGATTTGCTTACGGGAATAATTTAGGATTTATTTTCACCATATTTACTTAAGGGATTTTATTATCTAGAGCAGAAATGAATTTTCTATACTAATCACTAACTTACGCAATATAAACGCTTTTTTGTAAATTACTATTTTTTCGAAAAACTATAAACGAAAAAAGAGAAAAGTAATGAAATGTGTGAAATAAAATACCGTACTGCAAGTATATATTCTTTTCCTATCATTCAACTATTACATCGAGGGGGGGGGGTACTCAGTATGAAATGAAATAATCTTTGTTGAGAATAATAAATCAGCTCTGAATAAATATAATGGAGGAAAATTCAGTAAAGTATGTGAGTATTTCGAAAATATGAGTGATTATATTCTTTAGAAATAAAGATAATAATAAAGATAAAACAAATAATAGAATTAGAATAAGATACTTGAAATTTCTGGATTAGATAAATAATTACTTTGCAAAAAAATTAAACTACGATTAATTTGATATTTATATCTTGTATTTGTAAAAATATTGTAATTTACCTTCGTTTTTAAAAAATAATAATTATTTGCTTTAAAAAAAAACTTGAAATTTAACTTATTTGACAAATGCATAAAGTTTTTTTAATCTGATTTTGATAAAAACAATTTTTTCAAAGTGAATTAGAGAAATCGTTAAAGCTACTGCTGAAACTACACTGGTAATATTTGTAGAGGACATCAGCGCTGAAAAGAAGCAGAATATCAGAAATACAGTGTATTACTACGCGGAGTTTCCCGTGAGGAGAAACGTACCGCTATAGTTACTGCAAACCGGTTCCTCTCAAGGTTAAGTTTTGGCGATCGACCTTTAGCTAGAAAAGAGAATTGGGCGGTGGTAAATCCCAGCCCAAGTTATTGAAGATTTCCCCATATTTTTATATCGAATACACTTTCAACCTGGTAGTGTTCGCGTGAGGTGCAAAGTAATCCCAAGCTTAAGGTGGACTTCTAAATGTACTGAAAAGGTCAGGGTAACTTAATGAAATCACATTATTTGGATGTGAAACTTTTGTTGAGAACGTAAATTACTCATATAAATCCACCATGAAATGTAAAAATGTCAGAAATAGTCTACAAAATTTTAAAATTATGAAAAATACATATATCTTTGCTTCCAAAATGCTCGGACGCCATGTTTGGCAAGCTTTATTGTAATGACTGCAGATGGCGCCACGTGTATGCAATCTATGTACAAAACTTTTAAAACATTACTTTAGAAGAAAATTGAGCATAAACTGCTTAAATACATATTAATAATACTTTATTTGACGAAAAAGAACATTTTGCTACATGAATAATGATTTTAATCACTTCAGATACACTAATTCTGCTTTTTTTATATGAAAGGGGGAGGAGGTAGGAGAATTAAAGTAACCCTAGTCTACGTCATGAGATCACGTCATTGTTAGGGAGGGGACCCTCTTCGTTGGAATGAAAGAAGGAAGTTCTGACAATTTGTTTCCAAGATGAAACGGTCAAGTGACCTTGAGATAAGGTTGACGAGGGTGGGGGAAACACATGAACAGGATAGCTGTTGATTTCAGGGGAGGCGATTGGAATCTATTTTGGGACTGAAAGGGGGTTATTGTGGGGTGTATACTTTCTTAGTAAGTGAACATTTGTAGAATTGTCATTTCAACCAGACAGAAAGCTCTTAAAGCTAATTTCTGCAGGGAGTGGTGTCGTCAATGGATGCTATGCACCGGGGCCCTAAAATAATCAAGAATTGAAAAAATATACTCTTGCATATGAAAACTTTACAATACTCCTATTGATGTCAATATGGCGAGATGTAAAATTGATCGTAAACATTATTATTATGGATATCTAAAATTCGACAATCTTCAAAATAGTTCTTGATGTTACGAAAGTTTAGTTTTTGTTATTCGATTTGGGAAGCTCCCAAGAATCCCTACCTCAACTGGACTTTTAGAAGATATAATTTAGAAGTGGACTTATATTAATAAAGTCGCGAATTTTTATGAAGAAGCCTGGTTGTTATTTCAATAGTAACTCTAAAAATAATGTGAATGTTTCAAAAATCTTAATTCAGGCTTTGTAAAGAAAAATCCTAACTATATTATACATAGAAAAAACATTACATAGAAGTATTTTCATGAAAAGAGAATGTTTGAAAATGTAATTTTTCTTCGGTTTTGCTATAAAATTACATTTAAAACAGTTTTAATGTAATGGAAATAAATGGAAAATTTTAATCGAATGTTAAGTAATTACTACTCTGTGCTAATGGATCACATAAGCAGACTAAAAAAAATTCGTAAAACAGAGAATTATGCCAATCTCAAAAATAAGTTATTTTTGTATTAGGAAAGGAAGTCCTTTCCGAATATTAAGGCAGCTACGTCCAAATGGACTGCACTCTTAAAATTCCCATTAGGAAAAAAAATTCAATCAATATTAGATAAGTAATTTTGAAGATAAAAGATTAACTATAAATGAGAATTTTTACAGGTTTATTAAAGTAATTTATGTGCCTGGAGCAGGATTAGCAAAAGAAGAGAGAAGATTAGTGACGCTCTATAAAAGCAACAAGAGGGCTATTGATCACAAACCTCGTAATGTTCAACCTCGTTCGAGTAACGAGAATGACACCTGAGCTGGGCATCCCTCTTTCCTAACTACCACATAAATGGGAGGAATGGCCTCATCTACACGGAGGTCTTTAGTGGCAACAGGATTTGAGCCCATGACACTCCAGACATGAACTCGTGACCATAACCACTAAGCTACTGCGCCACCAAGAATAGCAAAAATTCTATTGAAAAGGTTAAGGGAGTCTGATAACCAATCAGTTTTTAATATATTTGAAGTTTTCTGAGAGTTGACAATCTCATATTTGACAGTTTAGAGCAGGGTGGCCAACCTTTTGTGAAAACGTGCCACAATCTGATAAAAAAAAATTACGCGTGCCACTTTCAACTTTTACACCAAAATAAAAAAAATATATATAAATATATAAAGTTACTTATAGGCTTTTTATGGGTTATTTACACCAAAAACATACTTTTAAATGTAAGTTCTTTACAGTGAAAATGTAAAAAGAAAATGGTATAACAAATAAAACAAAAGTAGAAACTTATATTTTATTGTTGATAATTTTTTACATGATCAGTCAGTTAGCTAAGGTACAAAATAAAAGTAAGCAACTTGAAACATTTAATTTTAAATTATTACTTAGCAGTCTCTTAATGTGGCTTTTGAATCTGTAGTTTTTTTACTAAATCATCTATATTTGGATTATAGTTCGTGAAGATGCTAAAAAAATTAGGTGTTTTAGGTTCATATCAGTTAATTTTGAGCGATATTTTGATTTAATTACGTTCATAATATTTCACATTTCTTCACAAACAAATGTTGATTCAAACCTACAACAATATGTGACTGCTAAATCATGTAGATTTGGAAAATTACTTGGTGGCACAAATTTCCAAAATTCGATGTAATTCGGATCATTTGCGGTTAAAATAATTTCCTTATATTTGCTTTTCAGAGTAATATGGTGCTGTAGGTCAATAATTTCAATTTGTACCTGAGGTGGGTAAGAATTAATGTCTTGAAGAGAAATGGAAAAAGGATTAGTGAAAAGTCCAGTATTTTTTTATCATCTTAAAAATCCTCAAACCTGGCACTGAAAGAATCCTGCAAAATGGATGTTTAAATTTTTAAATCGATCATAGTCTGGAACATTACTAACTTTGGCAGATAATCCCTGCATAAATGGGAAATGAGTTATTTTTTTCTCTCCAAATCCAGACAAAAAAGCTAAAGTTTTGTTCACAAAAGAAGATATATGACCAACTAGGGTAGGAAAAATACAATTTTTCCCTGTAATCTTAAATTTAAGTTGTTTAAATGTTCCATTATATCGGTAAGAAAAGCTAAATACTACAGTCAATTTTCACTCCTGTGGAGCGAGCATTCACTGGGCAGTTCATCGTTTTCTTCCAGATATTATAAAACACATTCCCTCAAACTTCAAAATCTCGCAAGTGAACTTCCTTTGGAAAGCCAGCGCACACTACAATGAAGGAGTAACTAGCCATTTTCTTAAGTTTCTTCGGGGAAAAGCGTACGAAATCATCGTCGATTCAGAGCACGAGCTCGTATTTTGTTGATACAGCGCAACACGGGGTCAATAACGAAAGACAAGTTTAAGTCCTTGGCACAAAGAGCTTCTTGATGAATAATACAAGGATACTTGAAAACTTTTCTTCTCAAATAATTTTCAAGCAATGCAACAAAACATTTTATTCTGCCAACGATGCAAGGCGCTCCATCTTTGCAAACACTGTCTAATTTTGTTCTTTCTACTTTGTTAATTTCAATCACATTTTTAAGTTCCATAAAAATGTCTTCACCTGTAGTTAAAACTAGTTGACGCATACAAGAAGTTCTTCCACAGTATCAAAATTTTCGTTCGTGTACCGCACAAAGATGCTTAACTGCACATTGTCAGTGATATCACAGCTTTCATCCAAAGTTAATGAAAAATATTTGCAATTTTGAAGTACAGAGACAATTTGCATTCCAACATCCTGGCCCATGTCATCTATACGACTCATGACGGTATTTCTGGACAAAGCTATTTTATCAACCATATTTTTGACATTAAGATCACCGACATTTTGGGCGAAAATTAAAAGACTGCTTTTTATTAGCTTCTCTCCGTCTGAATATGGGTTTTTCTTGCGGGCTAACAACAAAGAAAGTTCATAAGAAGCCTTCGCCATGGTTTCTATTTCGTCATTTCTCTTCTGGAACAAAGATTGTTGGCCCCTGCTAGAGGTTTCTTTTTTTTTCTAAAATTCCGTTCGTAAATTTGATCTAACAGGATATTTGCTGTTGAAATCACTATGCAGTGGTTTGAAATGACGGTTGAAGTTAAATTTTTTTGGAACTGCTATACAAATTCCACATATGAAACAAACAGGCTTGGAAGAATTTTGATGTGTAAACAAGTATTGTTTTTCCCAGACAATTTTAAAATCACGGGCTGCAATATCCTCTTCATAATTTCTTTTCGATGTCGAAGGTTTACTCATAAACATGTTGAAAATTAAAAAAAAATTTAAACAACTATGCTCAACACTAAAATCTAAAAACAATTTTAGAAAAGGAGAAAATCTAAACGTCTTGCTAAAAAGAGTTTAAAATCAACTGAGTCTGACAGCTAGAAACAATTTGCCAATGTTACGCAACAAATTTTCTAGGCTCCGAATCCAGCATTCTGATTAGTCATGGATGCAAGTTCACACTCCCTCTGCTTTACAAAGCGGCTACTTTGTGCAGATAGAATTACTTCTACCGTAACAACAACTGCGCTCCTAATATATTGCAGAATTACTTCTTGACATTACAGAAATTGTAAATAGCCAACATCTCCGGAAAAACCTTTTTATCTGACATCACGCTGACAGCCAATAGCTATAAACTTCAGCCCTGCACGGGGAAGCTGAAATTTGAATGGAAATCTGAGATGTTAAAAATTAACCGCCCCGAGAGAGGGTGACTTATTGGGCAGTTTCGACCGTCCGAGAGAGAGAGAGAATTTATTTGTTTTTAGTCTTACGTTACTCAACACTTTTCTCGGAATGCTACAAAGCAGTAGAATTGTAAGTTTTGGAGCAAAAAATGGTCTCATTTTTGGCGTTTTTCTGAAGAAAAAAATCTTGCTTAGCGCCCTTAAAAGCTCACGCTGAAAATTTCTGTTTCTTATATACTCTCTTCATGACAATTTTTTTTATTGTAATTCAATTAATTCAGTAATATTTTCATAATATTTTTGTAATTTTTCAAAAAGCCTTCGCGTGCCACAGTTACGACCCCCGCGTGCCACAATGTGGCACGCGTGCCGCGGGTTGGCCACCCCTGGTTTAGAGAGAGTGATTAGTTTAGCAATCATTTTAAAGCATTTTTCCATTCTTAAAAGTTAAATTAATTAAAAACTGGAAGGAGGTACCGACCCCTCCCCTATTTGCTTAATGGCGGACCAACTCCCATTGTACAAATTATGCAACTCTATCACAGCTCAAATTGTAAAACTGTAATTTCCTTGTATTATGTAGTTCATACGGTTTTTTCTTCATAATTGGCTGTAAAATTTGTAACACATCGTCACGTTTAACTATTTTTGCATGTTCATGCAAAGCCTCCCTATCATAAATGTAAATTTGTCCAAACTGTGAGTTTGCTCCATTCTGTAAAAAAGATGTAGTTTCTTTTGTTAACTTCACCTTAAAGAAAAACCTTGAAATAAATTTATTACAGCATCATGAAAAACTTTTTTTGTATATAAA
The DNA here is from genome assembly GCA_019973975.1 of Trichonephila clavata. Classification (NCBI taxonomy): domain Eukaryota; kingdom Metazoa; phylum Arthropoda; class Arachnida; order Araneae; family Nephilidae; genus Trichonephila; species Trichonephila clavata. Next base: position 7,188 of record BMAO01027940.1, read on the forward strand.
GAGAGATATTTGGGAGAATAATCGATTCGTTCAGTGAAATGGCTATTAACTCTTACTTTTACTACTAAAATCGTTTCTGTTCAGTTATGTTTCAAGGTTTTTAATTTTTAAAGAGCAGTATTTGTGTGTTTTTACACATAGTTAAAAACCTTAGAAGCTTTTTTTGCTTTCATTAATTTTTTCCTATTGAGAAATTGCCGGGCTCAAAACATCCTTGTGTTACTAAAAAACAATATTTGGAAGAGGTGGAATACTACTGAAAATTATATGACTTAAAATCAGCCTTTTTTCAGCTGATACTACAATGAGACTTTATTGAGTTCAAGTATTCCGTATACAAGTATTGCAAATATAACTGAATTAATCTATGATATTACAAAATGTATTATAATACTATAGTAAAATAATTTCAAGTCATGTAATAAAAATCAAACTTTTTAAATTGCACCGACTTAAAACTGAGAAAAAATTAGATGTTATACGTACCAACCTGGGGTTTCTAATTTCAGTTTGTATCATTATTATTTTTATAAGTGTTTCAAAACTTTTATGAAAGTATCATGTTAAGATTAGACCGAGTAATCTCTGTCATCGTAACAAATGCTATCAATTTTATGTAAAGCATATTTTAAATATTAAAAAAAAATATATCCTCATATAACATATTTAATTAAAGTAGTGTTTGATACAGTGTACATAATTTGGATAATAATATTTTTTTAATTAGATCTTTAGAGGCATTATTAGTTTTTGTTTTATGGCTTTAGAAACTTTAACTGTGTTTTTCTCAGACTTTTCAATTTTAAGGATATATTTCTCCCAAGGATTTTTTCTGTTCAAGATAATATTGAAAATTTTTGTAGAATTTACATATATATATGTTCTTTAAAAGTTAGTATGGATTTCGGTCTGAGAGCACTAGTTATTTTTTCTAAAAATCTTAAATTAATAGTTTTAAAAAATTTGATATTTTTTCCGTAGCTGTAAAAATAATTATTAAAATTCAACAAGGAATTTTTAGTAGGGAAAATTAGTTTGAAATGTTCAATTCCATACTAATTTTTGTTCTCAATAATCTTAAGAAACAGAAATCACTGAAAATAACTAAAAAACTTTAAAAATTGAGTATTTTACAAGAAAAATTTGTAATTTTTAAAATAAAGACCGGTAAAAAATTTTTTATTTGAAAAATCAATTTAATAATATAATCTAAAAAGAAAACACAAATTATACTTCAATATTACTGTCTTTAAAAAGGGCACTGTGTAGCCTTAACATCACTACTCAAACTAGTAACATATTTAAAGCAATCCATTATTTTTTCTAGAGCGTACCATGCCCAACTATAGATATAAAGATCAAGGAGGAAAAAAAAAACGGTATCCAAAAAGTTCTACAAAACACACACACACACACACATATATACTAGCCGTTACTCGCCCGCTTCGCTGGGTATTTCATGACGCTTTATAAATATATACTGTTTATATATAGATAAATATAGATATATAAATTATTGATATCTAAGCCCTAGCATTAAGAATTCGATTATATTGAAAAATATAAGTATACCTGTAACTCTTCTCGACTCTTGATATAAAAAAGGACAGGACTTCTAATTTGTATTTTCTAAAAATTTTAAAAATTGAAGTATAGAAGGATGTTTGTACTTTCGTAACCCTATAACCAAGTGGATTTCCGCGTAACCAATTTTTGGTGGAACTCTACTCCATAAAGTAAGCATGCAAGACAAATTTTAAGTCTAAGTCTAATAGAGTAAAAGCGAAGTTTTTATTATCAATTCCCTCCGTAATTCCGTTGAGAAACGGTCTCCAATATAACTTTTCTTAGCGGATTTCAATTTAACAAATGGAAAATGCAAACCAAATTCCACTATTATAGCCCTTGTAGTTCGAAAAAAGGATTTTTTTTTGTGTCAATACGCCCCAGTAACCCCGTGCTCCCCCAGGAGTTAATTCCCTAAAATACATTCTTAGTAGATCCCTATTCAACAAAAGAAACATGCTTAACCAATTTCAAGTATGTGGGTCTAACAATTCAAAAACGGTATTTTCCCCATAATTCCCCGTGACTTCTCGCAACCCTCCTTGGGGATTTAATTTCGTTTTAATGGAACTCTGTTCCATGAAAGGAACATGCCCACCAATTTTCAAGCAGGTAGGTATAATAGTTTAAAAAACGGAAATATTTATATCCATTACGCTTCTTAATCCCCCGAAAAGAAACTTGTGGTTTAATTTTCGCAAAACCCATTTTGTAGCGGTTCTCTACTCTGCGAAAGGAATCTTTTACCAAATTTCAAGACTGTACGTCTAATAGTTTAAAAATGGGAATAATTATCTATAGAGCCCCTAGAGAACCCGGAAACCGCAACTGTGTTTTCACAAAACCCATTTTAGGAAATGTACTGTATGAAAGGAATCTGCTTACCAAATTTGAAGACTGTGAGGCTAATAAATTAAAAATGGAAAACAATTATCTAGAACGCCCCTTGAGCCCCATCAACGCCATCTGGGGTCAATTTTCAGAAAACACATTATATAGCGGATCTTTACTCCATGAAAGGATTCTGCTTATCATATTTCAATAATGTACTTCCAGTAGTTTAAAAACGAAAACAATTATTTATAACGCCCCTTAACCCCCGTAACGTCCCTTGCTGTTCGAATTTCGCAAAGTCCGTTCTTAGCGGATCTCTACTGCATGAAAAGAACATGCCTACCAATTTCATATCTGTAGGTTGAATAGTTCCGGAGATATCGTGATTAGTCAGTCAGTCAGTGAGTGGGTGAGTCGCTTTTCTCCTTTATATACATAGATAGATAACCCAAATTTGCTGGTCTTAATTCAGTAACAGCTTTAGAAATCATAATAGGTCACCTTTTTAGTCCATTGACTTTTTTGGTTTCTTCAATTTTTATTACACTATATATATATATAAATGTAATAATCCCCAGTAATATATTCCTTTTAAATATCTTTTAATTGCCAATGGTCCATCCCTTCAGGACCAACGTTATAGTAATAAGTTAAGCCAGCCGCCTAACGGCAGTATTTTAAACTACCTCTAGCTACCCACTCAGATCATGTGATTTGAGACGCCTATAAATAGCGAGATTCCTGGAGACCAACCCTCTTTCGCTTCTGTATTTTGTCTGCGTAAACATGAAGCCGGCTGCATTGTGTTTGTGTGTGCGTATATATTGTGTCGTCCCTGTAATGTTTTATGTGCTTAAGATGTGGAATAAACGGATTTGAATAACCCCATGACTGCCTCTTGGATAATATTTATTATGCCTCACCAATCTCATATAAAGATTTCATTCCAACGGCCACGTCTATTTAATATATATATATATATATATATATATATTCATATATATACACGTATTTTTATTTATATATATTCATATATACACGTATATATATATATATATCGTCTCCCTCCACCACTTCTCTCTACAAAAATAAAACTTCGGAAATTATTTTTATCCTCAAGTCTCAACTGAAGATATACTAAATTTTTCTTCAAAAAATTTAAAATCCCTTCTCTCTTCTTAGCCCGATGGACTTTATTTTTGATATCCAAGATAACAATCATAAACATGCTTGTGAATTCACTGAAGAACTTCCTCTGTAAATCATCAGTCTTATGAAGATAATTTCATGAAAGAATTGATAGGGTAACATCAGATTTCAAAAGCGCACTACTGTTCTCCACACCGCTCCTCTGGGGAATTTAAGCATCGCAATCGTGCCACTAGAAAAGGAGATCAAAGCAGTAAAAATTCAAAAGAAAAGAGCCGATCACAAATATGCACCGATTTTATCTCCACTTATAATTGGCGACACTAAAAATAACATTATGAGAGTACAAACGCAGACTATATACAATAAATATTCTGAAAACGTTGCACGTAGGAAATAAAAAAAGGAAGCTTAGCTTGAAAATTAATTCAATGAATAGAATAATTTAATTGAAGGCTGTGAAATTTGTGTCACATTTTCATGAGTATTGAAAACACTGGCGGAGTTGGTCCTGAGTGGACCCTATATCATCCTTGAGGGCACTCTCTAAGGCCACCCCTGCGATTTTTTGCTTACACGTTTGGGTGCCCGCCCTCAAATCTTGGGGCCCCGTATCATTGATATGCGGTAACTATGCCCCTGATTGGAAATAGCATTAATTTGTAAAACAAGAAATGGAATGCTGTTAAAAAGGACTGACAAAAAAGTGCTCTAGTTAATATTTTCTAAGAAAAATGACATTTTCTTTTTAAAGATTCACATCGAAACTTTATTTCCATAATAAGCATCCTTCTATGACAATTTCAAATACAATTTGTATCTAAGAGATATGAGCAGAAAGAAACTTATTAAAATTTTGCATATTTCTATCAAACAAAGAGAATTAGATCGATAAATAAATAAAGGTAACAAAGATAAATAAAACAAATATCCCCTAAAACTCGAAGGGAAAAAAATACTTTTTCTAAATTTCAAATAATGATCTACCAAATTCTTCGTCGAAAAATTAAAACCGCCACCCATATTTCGTTTCCCTTCTTAATCTTATGGTCATTGTTTATGATACCTAAGACAATGTAAACGTATTTGTCAAGAGATAATTTGAACGTTTTCTTCCTAAAAATCCGGAGCCATATAACGATTTTATAGAAAAGTTGAAATGAATTACATGATTTCTAAACTACAATACCAATTTCCACAAAAAGGGATAAATGTCATCCGAAACTAGGAAACAGTAAAATTCTACAATAGAATTCCCTCAAAGATGTTATACTCAAAGGCCTACCCTGAAATACAATAATTCATGTGACAAAATATCAAATGCATTGCACTCAATTATTTTCCATGTGAATGGGAAAAACTCACATAATAATTATACCCAAATTAAGCAAATATATCCTATGTTTTCCGACAAATCTAGACCCTCATCATTTCTGCAGAAAAATGTATTTTTGAGTAGATTTCAGAACTATATATACTTAGAAGTGCAATGCACATTTTGATACCGATCCACTAGCACGGCTTTAAAAAAAAAATGTCTCCGCACCCGATTTTGTGCGGCAGTGATAGAACCTTATTCAAACGTTGAAACTATTTGTAGAAAACTCTTTCACATTCTTTCCTCACCCCCCCCCCCTCCGTTTGCTGACACGTTTTTCCTCTCTTCGATCTGGTTCTTCAAAGAGCGCATGCGCTCTCATACCGACTACATCTGTCAATCATTTCTAAACCACACCCCGTTGCTATAGTAACGATAGGTTTCCAGAAAACAGGCTTCATCTTTATGACGTCATCCGAGTTGCAAACAACGCCATCTGTTGGATAAAGCAGATCTGTGAAATTTCGACGACGCTCTTAAGAAATCATTAATTCAGGGAAAACTGTTTATTTTTTTTACCAATGACCTTAACAGTATCCTCCTATATGACAGTCTTCAGAGGAACTAATATGTATTTGTCATACATTTCCCCCTTTTTTGCGAATGGCAAACGTTTCTTTACAATCTTAAGGTTTTTGTTCAGTTTTATTGGATTTTTTCTCAAATTATCAAACAAAAATTGAAAAGTCTGTGAAAGTAGGTAGATATGCTTTCTCTTACATAAATTATTTACTAGAGTTGTGATTTTTATTGTGAATAATAAAAATAATTATAAAAAAAGGATTGGGGGACTCAGTCATCTCACGCGACCATTAACGTTAGTATTGAGTGCGCGCCTGCTCCCGGATTAAAACATTTTGAAGTCTTCTCGCTTTAAATATTAAAAATAACACAATTAGTCTTCATCCGAATTTTACATTATTTTTCATTTTTAACATTAATTCTAATTCTGGGAGGCTTAAAATTACAGTTGATTTTGTAAAAGAGTTGCAGTCTATGGACAACAACTCTTTGGCAAAATTGTCTCCAACATGGTTTCTACGATCTCAGTTGCTGCTGGCAAAATAAGTTTTTTCCGCTAATAGGGTGAGGCTTTTACATTTGGTATTTTGTATGACACTTTGAAAGAAGTGAGTAAAGCTTTGCCATTAACTGACAACGTTTTTTTAAATTGCTTTTTGTTTTTCATGTAATTTTAATTTTATTTCTAAAAACTCTCGAGGCTTGTTAATGTACTCACCATGAAGCGTTTCCAAACGTCTTTTAAGTTTATTAGGCTTCATACTGTCTGCTACGAATATATGTTTGAACAAATAACACACACACACAGGGGCTTTGCTTCTCCATTTACTTTAGTAGTGGTTAATCGGAAATTTTAATATTCTTAATAATACATACTTGATTTAATTTTTGGAACTATGCTCGTCTGTGCCCATGTTGATGCTTTATTATCGCCGAATGTTCGCTTACGACAAAAAAATTTATCCACGCTTTTGTTAATCTACTACCGCAAATATAAAAAAAGATCTTTCACCTGATGCATTTGATATCGGTATTGTTAAAAATATTTTCAAAAGTTTTTCTACAGTAGAATTTTTCTTGCATCTCGATAAATTTCTAGCGGGGTTTTTATTGTATCTTTGTTTTCATTTCTTGTTCCAAGGTGGCGTGGTTGGTTTGTCGCTAGCCTTTGCAATCATCAAGCTTGGGGCCCCTACCAGTGCTGGGGGCCCCTGGTGGCCGCCAGGTCCGACACCCGCTTAATCCGCCACTGGTGAAAAGGGGGGAAAGTTGAAAATACAATGTGTTTAGTCCACTTTTTACACGTAAATCTAGTTTTTCTGTTCCTTTTATTAGGGCATTCAGTACATTGTTTATACATTCCTTTAGTCTTCGTCGCGAGTGAGTGCGATGTTTCCCCTGGATCTTAATTATTTTTTTATAATTTCGTAGAAGCATTGCTTGCTAGTATCTAAATTCCTTACATTCTTCTGTAAATTGAAATCCAAAACACTTCAGAAATCAGCTTCTGATTCAATGTTTAGAAGGTGGTTTCAGACTACTTAACAAAATAATTTGCGCATTTATTGACGCAAAGTTCAACAAAAAAATATTGTCATTGGCTAACGATTGCAATTTCTAGCCATTGAATATGATGAGGCCATTTTATCATGGACGATAATTGCTCCCTCAGTTAAATTATATGGATAGATTTATGTAGAGGAATCATACTTGCTATTATACACTTCATCATTCAAATCTTCCTCATCCCAAAAATACTGTTGTACTATATATCTACTAAATACTATATATATTAAATTACTTAAATATCACATTTCTTCATCATAATTACAATAATGCGCCATTGCATAAAAAAGATTTTAAGGCACTTTCATGCAATTAGAACTGTAACGGTGATTCAAGGGCAGGGTATGACGTACCCGAAGAGGCGATAACCAAAAATATACCTTTAGAATTGACCTATAAGCTAAGGCCCTTCAAAGGATATAACCTTAAAGTCAGCTACACGAGAAACTATTCATTTTCCGTAAAAGGTTTAGATGGAGTCTTGAAAAAAGTTAGGCAGTGGGTATGACATACCCTGCGCGTGAAGTGCCGGGTTAATACCGTGAATTACAACTAAAGCGCAAATTCTAGGTGGATTCGGTAGCTATAGAAGTATCGACTCGACCAAGACAAACTGGAAATCTACGAGGTACATTATTTTTACATGTTTTGCGCAGACGTCCGATAAGTTGCCCAGACTCATGCAGACGTTCGCGAAAATGAAAGATGTGATGGATATGATAGAGAGCAACATAGACCATAGACTATTTTTCTGATAACATTTCTACTTTTGGAAATGGATGATGGAGAAAATATATCTTTAATTAATTATCATTTTGCAATCTGCTCCAATTTAAAATTAGCGAAAGTAAAAAAAATAACACAATAAACTTCAAAGTAATTTGCTTAAAATGTATAAAATGAAAAGTAATATATGCAACATTTAATACTTATCTTGTTAATTTGTACGGTTTATAATTAAGTTCGTATTGTAGCTTTAGCACCAAGTTTCTTATCACTGCATTCAATACATTATTATTATATAAGGGGGGCGCGATAAAAATTAGGATTGAAAATTGGGTCACCAATAGTGAAAGTTTGAGAAGTACTGCTATAGCACTTATAATTGCACAAAAAAATTCAACGTAAATATTTCGTATACAAAATATAAATTTTTGAAGAGTTAAATTCTTAGAAAATTTTTATGAGAAGCATTTTTTAAATTATAATTTAAACAAAAATTAAATTTCGGAAATAGTTATTTTAATCCCGGGATTTCCGGATTGGTAAAAAAACCGGAATCCCGGGTTTTCGGAATTCCGGGACTGGAAACCCCACTAGATATTTTCCAAAAATTCTATTTGCCTCTGTCCAAGTTTGTTGATATCAGACATCCTGAGGGTGAGAAAAACGTCCATTTTCTGACCCCACTCGCAATGGGGAGAAAGTTATAGAAGGAAATAAGAGAAAACATATCAAATTTCACGGTTTTACATACACACCCACCTCGAACCCTTCAAGGTTAAACACGTAAGAAAACTGACATAAAATTTATACAGTACAAAAAAGTAAATAAGATACATTAAATGTAATACCAGATTCACAATACTTTGAAAAAAAATTTCAATATATAAATTCAGACAAAAATTAAATCCCGGGATTACTTATTTTAATCCCAGGTTCCCGGGATTTAAAAACACCACCGGGATCCCGATGCTGCAAACCCTATTATTTAACATTAATTCTCTAAATGCTAATTCTCTGATTCTTAAATTACAGTTGATTTTGCCAAAGAGTTACAGTCTATGGATTGCAACTGTGGCAAAGTTGTCTCCAAACATGGTTTCTACGATCTCAATTGCTGCTGGCAAAATAAGCTCTCTTCGCCAGTAGTTTGAGGCTTTTTACATCTGGCTACTTTGTATTATACTTTGTAAGATGCAAGTAAGGCTTTTTCATTCACAAAAATGTTCTCTTTTAAATGCTTTTTGTTTCACATATGATTTTAATTTTAATTCAAAGAACTCTCGAGGCTTGTCAATGTACTTACCATGAAGCGTTTCGAAAGGTCTTTTAAGTTTATTAGGGTTAGGTTCATTACATACTGTTGCTACTAATATATTTTTGAACAAATAACTCACAGGGGCTTTTCTTCTCCATTTACTTTAGTAGTGGTAAATCAAAAATTTGAATATTTTTGAGAAAACTTACTTGATTTAATTTTGAAACTGTGCCCTTGTTGATGTTTTATCATTGTCGAATGTTCGCTTATGACTTAAAAATTTATCCATGTTTTTGTTAATCTACTGCCGTAAATATTTAATACTGTGAATTACAACTAAAGCACAAATTATAAAATGTACATTAGATTCGGTAGCTATAGAAGTATCAACTCAACCAAGACTAACTGAAATTCTATGAGGTACAGCATTTTTACATGTTTTGCCTAGACGTCCGATAAGTTAGTTGCCCAAACTCACGCAGGCGTTCGCGAGAATGCTAGATGTGCTTGATATGATAGAGAGCAACATAGACCATAGACTATTTTTCTAATGACATTTCTACATTTAGAAATGATGATGGAGGAAATATATCTTTAATTAAATATCATTTTGCTATCTGCTCCAATTTAAAAATTAGCAAAAGTAAAAAAATAACATAATAATTATTCTATTACTTAATAGTAATTTTCTTAAAATATATATTATTTAAAAGTAACAATTACAAAATTTAATATTTATCTTGTTAATTTGTTCGGTTTATAATCAAGTCCATATTGTAACTGTTGGCGCCAGTTGGCGAGAATTCTTTGTATAGATTTTGCTCCGAGCCAACTGTTGTAACCTTGTATTAAGTTCGAAAAGTTTAGCGATCCCATATGGTTGGGATCCGTTTTCACTCATTAAAATTTTGTTAAAAATTTACAGTCCATTAATTTATATCGGCATCAGTAACTTTAGCGCCAAATGCATTATTATTGAATTCAATACATTGTTTTTGTATAAGGGGGGCGCAATAAAAATTATGATTGAAAATTGGGTCACCAATAGGGAAAGTTTGAGAAGCACTGTTTTATAGATTTCATTGAAACGAAAAACAAAACTGTGGAAGGTATAAGCGACATGATTGTAAGCAAACTTAAGGCTGATAGGCTCGACATTTTGAACTGTAGAGGGCAAGATTACGTTAATGCTGCCCCAATGGTAGGATGTCACACAGGTGTACAACAACAGATAAAAGATATCAATCCTAATACCGAATTTCTTCCTTGCTCAAACCATTCTCTAAACCTAGTTTGCGTACATGCAGCTTCAGTGGAGGTAAACTCGGTGACTTTCTTTGGTACAGCTTGAACGCTGCTACTCGTTTTAGAAGCAAAAAGAGAGAAATTCGGGGATGACACTTTAATATATGCTAAAAGTTTATGTGAAGAGCTTGCAATTTATTTTGAACCACCAAGACGAATCAGAAGGAAACATATATTTGACGATGGAAGAAATGATGTTCATTTATCGTACGGAGATGACTTGAGGCGAACAATGTTTTCTTCAATAGACAGCGTAATTGCTGAAATTCGAGAAAGATTCCAACAGTTGCAGAATCTAGCACAAAAAATTTGCTTTTTAAGGCCTGAAGTGACATTGAGCAGGGATGAACTTAACTTTGAACAAGCTGTCAAGACATTAATAAAGAAGAATTCCAACTTGAGCGGGGACGTTAACAAGCTTTCGTAACTGCAACAGACCCAGACTGTAAAAAAAAGAATTCATTAGATTCGGCTCTCTGGGTTCATTAAAAAATATTATTGAGTCTAAACTTGAATATGGTTTACCAAACATTGTCATAATGTTAAGAATTTTTTTTTAACATCTGCCATCAATAATGCCAGTTGCGAAAGAAGCTTTTCTAAGCTAAAATTAATCAAAAATTATCTCGGATCGACTATGTCCACGTTAAGGGTAACTGCCTACATATTGATACTGACAATTGTATAAAAGATTTTGCTGTGAAAAAAAACACGAAAAGGGCATTTTTAATCAAAAAAAAAAATAAAGCTGCTTTTCTTTGACTTTTGCTAATTTTCTTGACTAATAATTAAAATAGAGAGGCGACAAATTTCCGGTCGGTCCCAGGCGGCGAAAGCCCACTCTACGCCACTCGATTTAAGTTTAGTTTATACTTCTATCCTTTGGCGCGTGTTTTTGTATACTTTTAGGTTTAGTAATTATTTTTTATTAGTATCAGCCACATTGTGATTTAAATAATTATGCAACGCTATATTGAATAAAAAATTTTTGCGACTTAATGTTGTGATTCTGTCATATGTATGTGCATATTGATATTTAATAAAAAGTAACTAAAGTAAAAATTTTTTTGTCGACCTAATTAGGAATTAACTTATTTTGTTATATTACTTGTTTTAAAATGTAACTTATAACAATGGACAGAATTCCTGACATTATGATCTAGTGACATTTGTTTTCGAAATTCGAGCAAGCAATAAATAGGGAGCGGCTCACCGAAACAAAGTAGTATTGTTCTGATAACTGAAAAGTCAGCCAGTGATTAGTTAATATTTCAGCTGTTAAATAGGACGAGAGGAACTGCTAATAAATACATTACTTATTTGTATTTCTAGACACTTATAGTTGTGTCGAAGTGCTGTGAAGACGTTCTGGGAGTTGTTAAGCGAATTCTATTTCTGTATCTGGCATTTCTAAGGATTGTTTTTCAACAATAATTGTTCATTCCTCCTGAAGAACTGTCTTGCTCTGAGACTGATAGCATAAAATTCTGGAACCCCTATCTTCGTAACAATATTATAATAGCATTCTAAAATGTCATGTTACACAGCACATGGGCTGAAATATACATTCATTCGTTCTTTGTAAGGAAAGGTATTCCTTAGAAAATTTGGGACGTTGATTAAATTTTTTTATAAAGAAACTTCTTGTAATCATGAAAAAATAGCCAGTGGATTTAACTGTTATTTTCTAATATTCATGTAAAGCTTCCTTTCTGCTGTTCTTGAAAATCCATTTTAGTATTATTGTTAGGATATCATTGTTTTATTTTTTTAAAATTGTATGTAAATATTTGTTTTGTTAACATCTATTAGACAATTTATGTGTAATTCAATAACTCTTAAGAAATAATTTGCAATAAAGAATAAAATTTAATCATTATTTCTAAAAATTATGTCTTAATATGATTCCTTTCTTTAACTTAATAGTAAAAGAGTATTTTCTTGTTTGAACTTTGAAGATAGACATTTCTAAAAGAAATTTCAAACCTTTGTAAATGATAATTACTAAGTAAAGTCTGACACAGGGCTGATCCCCTAGGGTGTTGGCCGCCCGCGTGCAAATACCTAATGTGAGCCCCAAGAGATTTTTTCATTATTTGATGTATAAACCTGTATAAACATTAATACAAATGCAAATAGAATTTGAAGTGCAAAACTTTATTTTTTCGCCAGCTAATAGTTTATAATAGTGACAAAATACTTTAACAAAATAATAAACAAAGCAAAATATTACCATTAAAATAAAATTAGGCATCTTATAATTAGAAATACTAAACAGTACTTATGCAGAAAATATAATCTAATAAAAAAATGCTAAGTATAAATCTCGTGAAATAAAACGTATATTCACAGGTGTTCAAAATTAAGAGAATTTTTAGTTTTGGTCGATTATCTTTAGAGCTTCTGGATAGATTTAAATGAAATTTGGTTTGTGCATAGGTTTGATAATACAAATAACAACCCTTCAACAGTTATAATATATATATAAGATCGAGAGTAAAAACACTCTTCGGAGTCGTAAGGTATGAAACAGCGGTTGCAAAATAGAACAAAATATGGGGTTAATAGGAGGTATGATTCCCTCTTGCAGATATACAGGCCTCGCACCATGATTTTATTTTGGGAGAAATGAGTTTCTGTGGCAATTGGTTCCACTCGTTAAGCATCGAACAATTAAGCCTTGGAGAGAGGTTGCGAGGCGCAATTGCCCTTCTTAGAGTATCCCAGGCATGCTGCATAAGTTTGAGGTTGAGAGATCTGGTTGACCAATCCTATCGGAGAATATCCTCAGATTACAGAAATAATGTGGCCTCGCATTATCATCCATTGAAATGAAATTAGGGCCAACTGCTCCCCTGAAAAGGTGAACATAGGGCTCTATGATCTCATTCCTATACCTCGAAGCAGTCCGAATGTCTCTTTCAATGACATTTGTGCATGTGTGGCAATCCAATGTGATGTCTGCCCAGATCATCAAGCCTACTTTGTGTCAATGGTCGGTTTTTTTGGGCATTAGTAGTGGTTCTTGGTTCTCTTCTTATCAAAGTACTATGAGAATCACTGATTAGGCTGAACCGGAACACATCAGTGAAGAGAACAGTCACTTATTGATCCATGCTAAATCTCTATGATCTTCGCTTCATTTTAAACGAACTCTCCTGTTCGCAGAACTGACAGGACACAAGCAACAGTTTTTTTAGCAAACAGCACTCCCATAAAGTTCTTTGGAAACAGTCACCCTTGAAACTAGGGTTCCTGTGGCCGCATACAATTTACGAGATAGATGAGAGCCTTTAGCATCCCTGTTACGCCTCTCCATAATGGACAAATAGCGATCTTCTCTGGACATCGAGGCTCTCGGATAACCTTGGCCAGGCTTCCTCTCGATGAATCCGGTATCCTGAAACTGTTTCCATGAGTTGAACTTGATACTGAACGTTAAAAAATTATCTACAAATTTGGATTTGGTTCTGTTACTAGTCTACCCACAATTTGTCACATCATTCCGTCATCTAAATACACGTTTTGGGGGTTACTCATTTTACTTTGTGAATTTTGATTTAACCGATAGTACTTCGAAAAACACTCAAGGAATTTGGCGAGTTGTGCTAAACGAAATGCATATTTTGGAACGCTCGCTTATAAATCCTTTTCCACGACTAGCTGCTGCCACATATATATATAAGCTGACGTATTCAACGTACAATATTTATACTTTGTTTTGAAGCAGTATTTTTACATTTCGTTAATTTTTTTGTGTGAAATTTACCAAATAGGCAAATTTTCTTAATTTTGAACACCAGTGTAAATCAGTCCTTCTACAAAGACTACCTAACAATTAACCTAAAATAACTTTTTGGCTTTCTGAGAAGCAAATTTGTCAGCAATTTCGGTGAAGTCAGTTTTTTCAGAGATTTCGGATTCAATAGAGATGATGATCCAATCCGAAAGCTTTCCTAGTATATTATTTTTCAAGTAATTTTTAATAATTTTTAATTTACTGAATTTTTTTTTACTTGAAGCCACAGAATCAGGTAAGATTAAAAGCATTCTTATTGCAAGAGCAAAATTTGGGAAACAGGGAATGAGATCATTTTTGACTATATTTTCTACTATCTCAATTGGCTGTTTTTACCAGGAAAAATATTTTTGAATGAAATTATTTCATTAAAGAGTTGCATACCTTCTATATCGTTCACAATACTTCCTTCCTGTATATCACCTGTAACTCAATATCTAAGTCCAGACGGGCTTTCATCATAAGAAATGTTGTGAAACTCATAGAGAAAGCAAAATGTGTGTTGAATGGCACTCAAATAATAAGATGTATCTTTCATTTACCGAAGAGACCTCGTGATCAAGAACTGCAAAATATAAAGCAGCCTTCATTTGCTGGAAGGGCTTTGAAACTGGTTCATCACTGCTCTGGTAATCAAATAAAAAGACTTCTTTCTGAGCTTCGAGATGGAAATTTTGGGATCAATACCTAAATCTCTTGCAGGTGCTGTTGCTGAACCGACAAATATCTTAAAATTATTATTTTCGATCGTTTTATGATTTGTGTCTTAGTGCCTTTTAAGATTATATCCCTTCGCAACTGAAATAGAATTTTTACATATAAGGCATAATATTTTATTCTCGTTTTGGACACAAAAATAATGCAGTTCCCATTTTTCTTGAAAATTACAATGTTCCTCTTCCATTTACTTTTTCTTACTCATTGTAGTTAAAGTTTGTTTATTATTATTATTATTATTATTAAATAACTTTTTAGATTAATATGAATTGAAAACAAAATCTACTTTCATTTGTAAACGATTGAGCACAAATACTCTCTCTGCACTTGGTCTTGTGACACACACACACGGCCTCTGACAATTTTAGCCTGTCACCGCTGATTAGACACTCCAAAGATAGACGGAGAAAGATGAATATAAGTCACACTCACGATAAATTGTGATGCTATATGTTAAGTTATAGGATGTTAACATTGTACTTCTAATATTCTCCAATTCGGGAGTGGTTTTTTTTTTTGACAGTCCCTCTGCCCACAGGAAGTGCGAAGTCACTGACCAAAAGGGACAGAGGGGATGAGAGCGGCATTGAATGGGGAGAATGACTTGTAACTATAATTGTAATACGTATTGTATTAATCCCTGAAATGTACGTGTGCAATGCTCTAATGTTTTGGAATCATTTATTCGAGGTATTATACCAAGATTTTGAAGAATTAGTATACTTCTAGAACTACAACCCTTAAAGTTCCTAAAGAATTTCTTTACTTTTAAATTAACAGTATTTCGGTGTATGTAGAAGCCTAATTTTTTTATACTCATCTATTTTTAATTTTTCAAGCTATCATTTTTATAACTGGCGTATAACGCGCACCCGAAAATTTCGATCTTATTTTTTGTGTTAAAAATGCGCGTTGTACGCCGGATTTTATAATGTTTTATTTTAAGAAATTGGAAATTTTTTTTGCTTGATTGATAGAACCATTTGCGGCCCTCCACACCCCCTTGTCTTGGCCGCCCGCACGCGCTGAACATTTGTTAGGTTCAGCTTGCTAGGTTTAACTTATGCTTAAATTTTGCAATACAATTCAAATTCGGGATGTTAATATTTTCATCGTCATTTGACCAGGTTTCTGACAGAAACAAAATATTGCTTGAATCACTTACGGGATCACTCAAGTCCGACACGGGTTTTCTGAGACTTCGGCAATTGAAAGTAACTATGGACAACTTTTTTCTGACCATTCATGAAAAGGAGAAAAAGCAACCGGTGGGTTTGTGAAGCGGTCACCCTCCTACATATTGACCGCGCTCGGCTTTGCTGCAGTTATGAACTGAAGTACAGTGGGTGCTTAGTGCACTCCGCCACGGTTGTTGCTGAGATATTATGAAAATAAATAAATATGAATGAATAAAAAATTAAAAAGTAAATACTGTTGACAATGTGTTCAATTAAGTTTTTCCTTTTCACAAGGCTAATACCTTGATAATTACAGTACTAGCAGTACCAATAGACAGAAACTAGAACCGATATACAATGCTGCCTTGCGGTTAGCGCTAGGTCTCCCAAGAAACACCTCGATAGATTTATTAATTGCAGAATCTATAAATAGCAGTATTTATAATCGTCATAATCTCCTTTGTCAAAAATTTTTAACTATCAAACTAGCATTAAAGAACTGGTCACCGAATGCAAGCTTATTTTGGAACATTAATGAAATTTTCTATAAATATGAAATAAAAGAAACCAGTATTTTTCAAAAGACAGTCAACCTCCTCCAAGAACTTTGCATCTCTTAAGTGGATATTCTTCAATGGATTCCGCCTCCACCGATCTATGAAAGCCATAAAATAAACATCTATACGCATGAACTCCCTTTCAAAACAAAGATCTCCCAGATATAGTACAAAATATGTTTATCGATTACACCCAAACAAATTTCAATAACAGTATCTTAATAGCAACAGATGGCTCAAAAACTACAAATCAGACAACAATAGGAATTTTAATTCCCAAGGAAAACGTCCGACAAAATTTCCTATTAAAAGAGTTTATTTCAATTTTCATGGCTGAAGCTATATCCATATGGACTGCATTACAAAATTGGGTTACAGAAGCAGAGAACTATGTTATCCTGACGGACAGTTTATCAGTTTAAAAAGTATCCAAAATATTAATAGAAAATTCAATACGATAATTTTAAATTTAAGTTCAACTTTGCAAGAGAGTCTTCAAATAGTCCAATCCACCACATTCATTTGGGTACCGGCACATAAGGGAATAGAGATCAATGAAGAAGTTGATAAATTAGCCAAGAACTCTCCAGATTCTTGGAGTACGGACAGGTTCTACCAAAAAGTTTACTATGGGGGCACTGAGGTCATTGGAACCATCATCCTTTTCCGGTTTTAGATAAATAACATTGTTTTGTATACATACTTAAGCAGAAGTAATTTTAGTTTTCCTTACATTTCTTTAGCATAGTTTTTAGCCTTTTAAAAGTAACAGCATGAAAAAGAGTAAACTTTGAACTCTTTGTATTGAATTTGGATTTTTTTTCTGAGAACCTCTTCAAATTTTTAAGTCACCGTCTTATTTACCGCTGTCCTACGAGTCTATCCACATGGCTACAATGGGAGGCTACTCTTTTCAACCAAAAAATTGGTAAGCGAAAGTTAAATCTGTTTTATTTAATAAGAATTTCATTACAAGTTTGTGTATAAATGATATTATTCAAATTTTGTTGTGCTTTTTTGGAAATAAACCCGTGTATTTTGTTGCAAACATTGCTCGATTCTTATTTATGGCAGCAATTTTGGCGACAGTTTTCACAACACACAATCAGAAATAATTTTCGACTACTTTTATTTATATTAATTACACAATCACTTATATTTGTATTCCTTGAAAAAATGTTAATTCAAAAAAATAACCTGTTTCCGTTACACGAATATTATTGTATGAATTCAATTGTTTTATGCGTTGCATAGTGAGTTAATTACGTAACATAGAAATAAAAGCTATCTAGATACACTAGTTTTGTTAGAGACTAATTTTAAAATTTCAAGTGTACATTTTGATACAGTTGTGCTAAAAAATAAGTGCAATATTTTGTTTTATGATTTATAATATATCGTTTTATATGATTGAGATGATTTATTAATTGAAATGATATTTTTAACTATGTATATATATAAGCCTTTGTGTGAGCTATTTATTTTACTCTAGTTCATAGTCAACTATTTTAATATAGATCTCATGAATTAAGCATTGGAAATTATTATAGGAATTAAACTGCTTTGTAGAGACCTCGGAGCATCCTGATTATGTCCAGTGAATATTCACCTATATGGAGGATCAAGGTTCTTCAAGCTTCATGAACTATGATACACATGAAAAGTAGGAAAGTGCAGAAGGCTCACTTATTTGGTATGTTCAAATTTTATTAATAACTTAAAGTAATCTAAGTAATTGTACTAATTTACATACTTATTTAATTCATACATATTTTTTAAACTGAAGATTACCAAATGATTTGTTTTCAATTTATTCTAAATTTAAATTGCATTACGAATTTTTTGACTGATAAATATTTATTTATGAAAATTTTACTTTTAAATAATTTTTCTTGTAGAAATTTTTTCCATAAATTGAAGGATGCCCAATGTTTGAAGCTGGATACTAAAGACCAAGTTGTTTTGGGGAAAAAATTACAATCGGGTTCTATTTGTTATTTGTAAATGTGTGTGTGTGTATTTTTTATGTTAATCATCCAATTTATTTCTGTGTAGTGTTTTTTTTTTCTGACTTGTGTTAAAGACTTCACACAAATATGTTCTATTAAAGTCCTTTTACAGCTTTTGCTGAAATGTGAAGATAATATTCTGTGTAAATTTTTAACCAAAATTCAAGATCATCTAATTCATATCTTCATTTTAACTCAGAATATGTTAATAGTTCAATCAGTTCTTGTTCTATTAGTTATGTAACCTGATTTTTATTAAAAAGGAATTTTAACATAATAACTCCTTTAATACTATGGAAAATTTATATCCTTTTTAATTTTAAAAATATTATAAAAAAATATTCTAAAGTATTATATGAAATATAAGACAATACACAAGAGATTTTGCTTCTTATATTGAGTTACAATTATTTTGATCTTAATTAACTCAAAGAATTGAATATTTAACAATTTGAATTAATATGAATGTATATATTTGAATTGCGTGTGTGTCATTAGTTAATTTTATAATTGCCTCTATTTGAATTAAAAATTCTTCAAATAATTCTTTAGGCATATGAAAATAAGCACTGTGTAGTTCAAATAATTACAAATGAACAATATGTAATGCAAACAACTACAAATAGAAAAATATGTAGCTGAAATTGTAATTAAACACTGTGTAGTTCAAAATAATGGCAAATAAGCAATTTTTTAAAATTTCCAATGACCACTACAAAAAGGGAAGGTCTGCTGTGTTAAGTGGATATTCAAACTCAACAAATAAGCACTTTGTATTTTAAATACTTACAAATAAAAAATATACTATTCCAATACATGCAAATAATATCATTGTACTGTTTAAAATGGTTGCAAATTAACATTAGATAATTTCAATTTATTGTAATTAACAGTGTATTAATCTTTGCATTATTTTTTTATGAAGATGACCAAATAAATTTATTTAAAATGTTTTGAATTTTTTTAAATTTCATTTTATATCTAGAAATCTATTTATATGTTGTACATATAAACTTTCATTAACCAGTTTGTAAAATTCATTCTCAATCTTTTTTAAAGAATCCTTCATTGACAGAATTCAAAGGACTAAGGCAAGCATTACAAAACTAATGAATTTAATTGCATGCATACTACTGATACTCTTTAACAGCACCAGAGAGCTGGTTCATTGACGCTATCCAGTATGTGTGCTTCTCATAATAACCACCCAAACTTGCTACTTTGCAGTGATTTCTACTTTTAGCAGCCCCTCGTAGGGGAATTTTGTCTGTACAAAATTATATAATATTGGGATTACAATATACCTGTGTGTATGAATGAATTTTTTAAAGCATAAGTTAAAAATAATTTTTTTAAAATTTCTGGCAAAACATATTTATTGAAAAATTAAAAATTGATTTTTAGAAATTCCAATAATTTTCATCATATTCTATTACTTAGCAATGAAAAATCTGTCAGTAGATGTCACAAATGCTGCAACATGAGAACAAACTTCTCTTAATCTGAAAGAATGCTAATTTTAAATATAACATATGAATGCAAACAAGTAGAATTGGACAGTTTCAAAGAGCACAAGAGTTCGAATGCCCTATTATAAGAATGGTATGGAAAATATTGGAGAATATTTTTAAAATATACAGTTTCCCTCAAAATAATGAAAAACAATGAATCATATAAAGTATTGAAATTCCTATGTTAATTGAGGAATAAAGATAAGTCATTTTTATTTATATGAAAAAACAATATATACCTAGCCATGCATGTATAATGACCAGTGCTGGAAGCTGAAATCCAGCATTAAAGGTATTTATATTCAGATGTTGACTAACCTGTACTTTACTAATTAAAATAAAAACGTTTAAAACATTATTTCTATATACCGAAAGGGGGTTTACTTAAATTTGGATCTTAATATAAATCTGTTAATGAGTCAATAAGTTGTTTTTTCTCCTCAATTGTCGTTCTCAGATGGCCAATGACTTAGAAAGTTGTGGAAATTGGAAAAAATTCTTGAATTATTTCCCAGTAAATATGGCTTGCAAAATCAAGACATATTCGTCAATAATTAAAACGTCCTGTATAGTGTAGAAATTCAGGACTGAAAGTTAAAATTTGCTGTCGTTGTAAATATCCAAATTTTCATATTCTTGAATGTTATTTTGAATGCTGATTAATGTAAATAATTTTAATGGAAAAGGTTTATAACATGTATTAGCTTAGATTTTCAAATGCAATTTAATATTTTATTCTTAAATGTTGTTGTAGCTAGAATTCTTGAAAATTGTGTGTTGAACTTATTTAAATTTTCTCAATGCGTGTATTGCTATAGGAGCATTTCTAAAGTTCTTGGCAACATTCATTATTTGTCATGTGTTACTCAGTTAATTCGTGCTTACTGCAAGTTATACTTATTGATAATGTACTATTTTCTTTACTGATGTTTAAATTTTATAAAAGAAACCTTTTTTTCTTTTTTTAATGCATCTCTTAAGTGCATTGAAATTTGTTAGCAGCATTTTAAACATGGAAAGTAATAAATATTTTTAAAAATATTGTCCATAAAATATTTATTTAAATCTAAATTGAAAATTCCATCTCACATATAAACCAAATAAAATAATGAATGTCATATTATTCTAGATATCCGTCTATTAGTAATACTCTGAAATGTATTTTCACAAACAGCAAACTTTATGTAAATATTAGAAAATAACAGCTAGTGTACATAGATTATTGGTTAATATGAAAGTATTTTTTCCTTTACAAGTGCATATATTATGATTAATAACAATGTTACCATAAGTTCTTGATTTAATTCTCTTCTTGTAGGCAACTTTGAATTTTAATTTAATTTTTCATTTCAATAAACATACATTATAATACAAGTTTTCCTTGTTTTATGACTTGATTCCAACATATTAAAAGAAAAGGTAATAATATTTATTCTATAATGTAGTAATAATTCCAAACCATTGAAAAATATGTAAATTAAGGAAATTTGTTTAAAAAAATTTTTGATTTATAATTTGTAGTAATTATTACACTATATTAAGGGAAAATATCACATAAGAAAAGGCGTAATAGTTTTTAGAAATTAAATTAAATTATCCTGTCTTAAATGTATCTTTTACTTATTGAATCACATATAAATTTTAAAAATAGTATGATTTATATGAATACTATGGACTATTTTAAAATACAATTTAAATTTGTAGAAAATTCTTTAAAAAATTACATAATATTAGAGTTAGTTAACATTAAAGTTTTTGATTAGTTATTAAAAGATTTATCCTTTGATGAAAATGAATTTTATTTTTACAACACAATAAATTGCATGTAACATAAGAAATTTATTAAAATATATAATTCATACCTATGAAATTGAAACATTGTTCAAAGATAGTAGCATTTTCCAACATGCTAAGTAATAAATATTTTTAAAAATATATCATATGTAAACCAAACAAATATTTCCATACAATGAAAAATAAAATAATGAACAATGCTAAAAACCTGGATATCCTAAAAATATTAAAATATATTTTTAAGAACAGCAAAAATGACATTTTATATGAAAATAGATAAAATAACATGATTTATTATTTTTTAATAATTACCAAATATACAAAATACAGAAATTCATCTAAAATTTCTGGCAAAACCTATGTTTGGAAAAAGCGACTAAGAAGTGGTTTTTGCAAATTCCAGTAATTTTCATCAAATTCAATATTCTGACAATGGAAATCTTTGACAGTAGAATGTTACAAATGGAATAAGTACATACATATCAGAAATTAAATACGCTAATTAATCTTAAATTGGTCAAAAAGTAACATTCATAAATAATAAAAAGTATTTTACACATAGTTATAATTACTTTTCTTCAAATAAATAGGGAAGAAATTTAATTTAATAATTATAAAAAAATGTGATATTGAGAAAAAAATGGCCACAAGTACATACAATATCTCAATGAATATAACATTTACCACAAAAACAAATAATTACAAAAAATTTTGAAGTACTTTTCGTTTTCGTAACCAAGAAAGAAACAAACGATTCAAATACACAAATACAATTCTTGTAAGTATAATCTTATGATTTTATAACACAAATTATAAACGATATAACAAATCCATATGCAAACAAACACAGTTCAGTTCAGGTTTTGTGGGATATAGAACTACACACAAAGGCTATTATCTCCAAAACAAACACTAATTACTCAGTACACATTATGGTTGTTACATATTTCAAAAGTCACCAAAAAACGCGATAAGCAAGTAATTGTGGGAACCTTGTTCTAAGTGAGCTAAAAAATTAAAAAGGCATTTTAGAAAAGATACTGAAAGAAATAAGTTAAAATGGGAAATCTTCAATAACGTGGGCTGGGATTTACCACGCCAGTCTCTTTTCTGGCTAAGGTCGATCTAGCAAAACTTAACCTTAGGAGGAACCGGTTTGCAGTAACCATGGGCGGTACGTTTCTCCTCCGCAGGAAAACTCCGCGTAATACACTGCATTTCTGGTATTCTGCTTCTTTTAACGCTGATGTTCTATACAAATATTACCAGTGTAGTTTCATGATAGTTTAACGTTCTCTCAATTCATTTTGAAAAATTGTTTATCAAATCAGATTAAAGAACTTTACGCATTTGTCAAAATAAGTTAAATTTCAAATTTTTCCGAAAATAAAATAATTATTATTTTTAAAACGAAGGTAAATTACAATATTTTACAAATACAAGATATAAATATCAAATTAATCGTAGTTTAATTTTTCCTAGAAATAATTATTTATCTAATCAGAAATTTTACGTATCTTATTCTAATTCTATTATTTGTTTTATCTTTGTATTATCTTTATTTCTAAAGGATATAATCAACTCATGTTTTCAAAATACTCAAATACTTTGCTAGATTTTCCTCCATTATATTTATTCAGAGCTGATTTATTATTCTCAGCAAGATTATTTCATTTCATACAGGTACCCCCTCGATGTAATAGTTGAAGATAAGCAAAGAATATACTTGCAATTGCAGTATTTTATTTCACACATTCATTGCTTTTCTCTTTTTCGTTTATAGTCTTTCGAAAATAGTAATTCTAAAAGCGTTTATATTATAAGTTAGTGATTAGTATAAGAAGATTCATTTCTGCTCTAGATAATAAAATCCTTAAATGAAATATGGTGAAAATAAATCCTAAATTATTCCGTAAACCGTCAAATTCCTTACAACTAAAACATCACGACTCTTAGAGATTGGATTTATTAGAAAGGGTAACTGTAAGGTATTTCTTTTCTGCACCCTTGATTGATATTAAAATTGATTCAATTAAGAGTTCTTTAGGGATATAAACAAATATATTTATCTTAATTAACATTCAAAATTTTAGCATTTTTATTAAACAAATTAACACAATTTAAAAACTCTAGAATTTATGAAATGCCCTTTTAATTTCTTTTATTCTTTTGCAATCCTACATGATTTATTTTATTAAGTATATCCGTTAATAAAATTTTATTAAAACACTTTTACATACATATGTATATTTCTAAACAAGGTATAAGATGTAAAAATTCTTTTAAATGAAAATGAGTTATTTCATTTGCAATATATTTCAATTTCAACCATACACAAAACAATTATACGAAAATTATAATTGGCATAGTTTAAATATTCATGCAAAAATCAAAATAGATTTGCATTCAGACAATGATGTATCAAAATTTAAGTCCTTAATTCATTGTTTTCTAACAAAGTTAATAAACATTTAAAAACATAAATCCTCAAAACTCAGAAAATTATCTTAAAGTTATTTCATTATTACTAAAGTTGAACATTATATCAACTGCAGGGAATTTTGAAGTGTGAAAATGGTGGAAAAATAATGTATTGTTTAACTTTGTGTTAATGTGTATTGCTTTCTTTGCAAAACAAGAATGAATGTTTTAATCAGCACGATTTAGATTTTCAGAAATTATAATAATTTTAAAATAGCATTAATTTAGATTGTTTATAGATTATAGCCAATCAAAATATGATTCATATGATTAATAGCATTTGGTTAATTTCAGAACTGAAAATAAGAATAAGTAGTAAACTAAAAATGGTGATTTTTAAAGGATTTTTAAAAGGTAAAATTTTTAAAAATCATTTATTGGTTAATTTTATTTAAAATATCATATAACACCCATTCAATTCTGTCATATCACTACTTAGAAATATCAATAACATTTTGAATTTTATTATCAAAAACAAAACAGATACTTTTATTTAATTTTAATATGTATATATCCATAAGAAAATATGCTTTAAAATTTTAAGAGGACACTTTCTTTCTAAGCTCCATAATAATCAAATTTATATTATTTGAAGACTCCTACATTATTTCTCTTTGCATATTCTAAAAATCTTAATGTTCATCTTTAAATTTTACACTTTTCTTTTACAGATTCTGTAGTTTATGTGCGTTATTGCAGAGTTTCTTGATGCAATTTATTTATTCTAATATCTTGAAGACAAAGGTTTAAAACTCGTTTATATATCAGGTCATTAAATACTTTTCTACTAAACATAATTTTATTACAAATTTATTAACAAACTTAAGTATAAAGTGTTTTAAATACTTTAATTTTATTTATTTACTTTAATGTTGCTTTTTAATAGTAGACACAAAATATTATATTTGAATTGTTTGAAACTCTAAATGGTCTGTGTTTTTACGTATGCTTTGAAATATAGGCAATGCAGCTAC
>BMAO01027941.1:0-55088 GCA_019973975.1 Trichonephila clavata
AACCTGTTTGAGAAAGTTTCTGTATTATTGAACTATCCTACTGTATCAACCGGCAGAGTATGTTGCAGTAGATAATGATAAGGTGTATAATTATGCAGATAAAAATATTTTGAAGTTTGTTTACAGCTGAAAAAAAGTCATTTGATGCACATTTCAACGACTAAAGCGAAATGAATATTGCAGCTCCTGCTCCCAAGTCATCCGAAATGAAAAAAAATGGTGAAATGATATGGACGAATAACTTTAGTGCAAAAAAACAAAGCAAAGAAAAAATATTAGATTATTTTCCAAAAACTAAAAAAAAAAAAATATTTCGTTTTTAAAAAAAATCTGAAGTTTTGTATTAAATTTTTTAGATTCTCTTAAATGTTTTTGTTTCAATGGTTTAAATATGTACATATATACATATCTATGCAATTAAAATAACTCTAATAAATTTACTTTTGTTCATATATGGTTCTAGTGGCGTGGTTGGTTTGTCGCTGGCCTTTCGCACCCAAGGTTGTGGGTTCGACCACGGCCCAAGTCGGTGGATTTTCGTGATGCAGAAAATCGGCAGTGACCGTGTCGTATTACAGCATGTAAAATATCCCTATAGTGTCTGTTTGGCTTGGGCGCTCTCAGCAAAATTAAATCCTGGTACAAGATCGCATCGTCAGAGCTCAGGTGCCTCCCTCTGTGGAGGAAACTGGCGTCAAAATTACCTGCGGTGATTGGTATCCGCCTATACGGTGAACACTAAAGAAGTGATACCAGTTCTTGGGGATGTACTACGTCTGCAAAGGTAAAATACAATCTGCAGCCCATTGGATAAAAAAAATTTGCAATATCCTTTAACATGAAAAATATTTCAGTTTCGTGTCAAGTGATTCTCATTGTGTATTTCTTAAATTTCAAATTTTTATAAATATTTTGTTATAACTCATGGAAATATTTTTGTTAAAAAATGGAATTTTTAAAAAGGGGTTATTATTCAATATATAAATCGTTCTGTAAGTTTAAAGATTATAGATTAAATAATTATACAGATTATATGATTTATGCTTTTTTAGGATTTCAGCTGCAATGAGTGTGTGTTTCAAAAATTTTCTCAAAAATATCCTTGGTAAATTCGAAAAAAATCAGTATAGTTTTTATTATTAAAAAAAATCCTTTAATTCTGATAAATTTATTTATCTCTGTAGATGTATGTAACTTATTATTTGCCTTAACAATTTGTACTCGAAAGTTCTTAAGAAGTCATATATGTGTATGTCTGTGGAATTTTATTGCTTGAATATTATTCTTTATTATCTGAAGATAAAAAACATATATAGAAGAGAAAATATTTTCTCGGGAGGAATAAAATAGAATCACGTTTTCACTTACTCTTAAGGGACCAAATTTTCACATTTTCTAACAAGATCACGATTGAATTTCCATCTCTTTTAGTCGAATTTTGCCCTACTTATTTTTTTCTCATGAAAATTCGAAACGTGTTGGGATATTCAAGAACTTATTTAGATATCTTAGAACATGCAGTGTCATCACAAACTTTGATACTATAAATAGTTTACAAAACAACTTTTTTTAAGGCAAATATATATTCCTACATAATAAGTGTTATATTGAAATAATAATATGGAAATTTTCCGTAGTGATAGTTTGATTGATTTTAGAAGTTTGTCTTGTGAAGGGACAATAGCCGATGCAAATTAGGTTTGTTATTTAGTGTTTATGAAGTAGACCAATGAGGATGTTGAGACTGTAATTTTAAAATGAATCTTTGAATGTTTATTCGAATTGGTGAGTTAGATTATAATTCGTGGGTTGTCTGTGATACAAGGTGTTTAGTGTCAACACTAGTTAGGGTTAGAAGTTCCTCTCGATTAGCATTTCTCGCTTCTTTTGAATATAAACCATTAAAATATTTATATATCTAAGATATTACATTGAATAAAAGTTATTAAATTTTGTAATGTTTCTGGCTCAATCTTCCTCAAATACTAATTCGTTCACATTGGTTCGTTTCAGCTTTAAATCAAAATCTTAATACAGAGAGATTGATAAGGAAGTATACACTTTACAGATGCTGTAAAACAACAACAATCAAAGCAAGCACCACCTCAGCAAACCGCAAGTTAGACATACTGTTAAAGTTTGTGTCTCACCCCTGACGAAAGGGAAGTGGCAATAGCATGTGACTAGACAGCCAAAATGGCAATGTTTGCAGTGGAAAAGTTTTTTTTTGTGTTTTTACATTTAGTAAAATGTTTCGGAAGCTACTTTTTTGGTTATGTAACTCTTTGGTTAGTGTCACAGTTGAAGGACAATATTGCCAACTTCATTATCCAATTGGAGGGTACAGCACCCCACTGGTAGGCCAACGTACGTAATTGTCTCTATTAACGTCTTTCTCAGCGATGGATTGGCCAAGATGTGGACTTGCCTGATGGCCACTTAGAAGTCCTCACTTAAAACTTTGTGATTTCTTCCAGTGGTGATACGTAAAGGATAGGTCATTCGTCTGAAGTGGTGCAAATCTGGAGGACAGAACTCGCGACCTATGGATCCGAAGCCTAGTAACTTGACCACTAGTCAAAAGTAATCACCTCGGTCCAGAGGCTGTTACTGGCTTATGTAAATGATACCACTATAGTTCCCTCCCACCAGTGAGTCGTTGGATCGACGAACGAACGGATATTTGTTATGGCGAGCGTGTGAACTGTTATGTTAATTGGTGGAGTTGCGTCAAGAAAGTCTGAGGACTTTTGATTACTCTTCAAGTGGGAAGATGGCGCCATGACAGATCAAAAGGTTTTGCATTTTTCTCTTCAGACAAGGTCACCAATGTGGTGGATAGAACCCGTGACCTATGGTCATGAAGCCCAGTAACATGACCAGTAGACAAAAGTGATCACCTCCATTCGGAGGCTGTTACTGGCTTATGTAGTTGATACCGCTACACTTTCATACCTTTCCTGTTGATCTTGATGAGCTGAAACAGCACGTGTCATAATCTCTATCTTCTATGGATTCAGATATTTTAATGCGCGTTTGGGCGAAAGTGGAACTACCGGCTCAATGTGTGATCAAAGGCTCACACATAGAACATCTATGACTGTCTCAAACAAAACTTAAAATAATCCTATACAGGTGACATATAACATCTAGCTTTGTTTGGGATTTATAGTGCTTTGAAACTGTTTACTTCTTAATGAATTTCCCTGAATTTATATCATCTTACTTACTTTGTTCACGTAAAAATACCCGATTAGTTGAGCTATCTAGTCGATTAGTGAGTTCCTTTAACCGAAGTTTACTTTCAGGTAAATTTTTAATTTAATGAAACTGAGCCTCAGAGTCCACCCTAAGTATGGAAGTTACCAGGAGCTGGATTATATGGTGTCTTTTTCATTTTTTGACACCCTTATTCAGAACAAAAATTTATATATTGCTTTCTAATACATCAATAATACAAAATTAATCAGTTCTCATAAGGTCTAAGGTCTCTCATCTTAGTTACTAATCTGCCATAAAAATTTATTTTAAAAATGCATAGTCCTTAGACTGATGTAGAGTGTACTTCGTAAGAAGTTGTCCCACGTGTTTTCCTCTAAAGCTTCTTTATGACGTTGTTTGATATGAGAACAATGCTTTCTAAAGGGATAGTAACATATGCAAATAGAAATTACTGTTTAAAACAATATAAAAATAGTATTAAATGATATCTCGAGTATACTACGAAGTGTCAACAATTGTTAGTAGAATACTAAATGGAAGTCGTAAAGTTGTTAGTAATCTAGAAACAGATATTGAATTGGGAAATGGCTTTGCTTAATCCTACTGGAAGGTTATAAAAAGTCTTAAATAATCTCCTCAGAGACTTCATGTAAAAAGTATGCAATGTATATATTTTATTAAGGTTCGCTTAAGCAAATCTCTCCCTGAGGGCAAGTATTCTTGATGTTTTTGTTTAGGAAGAAATAAACATTTGTTATAAAACTTCTACTGCATCGGATTTACCTTATGACCCAACATTATCGTATCTGCGAGTCCAAATCCGCTACAAACTGACTGCAGATGCTTACCCATGAATGCATATTTGTGATACTTTAAAAACTGGTGGAAGATTTTTTTTTCTCTTGGATTTATAAATTAAATTTATTAGTTTCAAAACTATTTAAAACCGAGGAGACACACCATTTTTTTCTCTAAACATTGACATTGGTGTGAATTAACATCGTTGTTTAATGTTATACGAGTATTATTGGGGAGTGAGTAGCACTTAAGCATTTCGAGTGATATTAGTGACCAAACTCGGAAATTGGAACTGTGGTTAGTGAGGGAGTGCATATTAACGTTACATTCTTATGCCACATAAAGTTCTTTCGGTGACGGACCGTGAAATTTTGAACCATGGTCAAGTGACGAGAACGACACATGAGCATTCACCTCTCTCCAAAATTCCACATCACGCCAGTGGGAGGACATTGAGCTTCTACAGAATTAACGTGCATCAGCCTCTCTACATGATGGGTCTTCAGTGGCACTAAGCTTGAACTCATGACACTCCAGCTAAGAGTCCATGACCATAACCACACGACTATCTCGTCTACATGAACCGCGGTCAAGTGCCAGTATTATTGGTGAAGAGCCAGTTCATTTTAAAATTTCACTGAATTAAAATCTATGGCGAATAAAAAAAACCTGAATTCGAACTTAACCCCTTGCGTACCATCTAACCACTAGTGCATACATGCTATATGTATAAAGCAAAATCCCATTGCAGCCTCATGTGGATACGTGGCTTATTTAGGTATACACAAACAGTGTAACTAGCACAGTAAACATTATAAGGTGGATTTTTTTATTGGGATTGTTCGAAATTACTAAAGATATTTACAAAAAGTCTGTGTTACAAAAATTTGGTAAAAAAAAACAAGATAATTAAAACTAAAGTTAAAAGACTTTGTGAAATTGCTCAAAAGGTTCCCTGGAGCAAAGAGTTTCCCACCGCCTTATACACATAAGAGTATTGTCATATTTGTTTCATTTCTTTATTTTCTTCATCACAAATAGATAAATCTTTATCAGAGTCACTGTCGTATTCATTGGTTTCCGGCAAATATTCTCATTCAGTATCACTTTCATTGAAATTCGATAATGATGCCACATTGGCAAGAAAAAGTAAAAATAAACAACAAAAAATAAAACATGAACGGATGTGAGCTTTAGTCAGACTCAAAAGGAAAAATGAATTGTGCTCCATAACGTCAAGGTCAGTTTCCCCAGAAATTTCAGATTTCTGGGGATAATAAAAAACTCAGTATGGTACGCAATTTGTTAACTGTCGTAACTTCCATTCTACATTTTGTAAAGACTTTCAAGACATTTTCTTTTAACCACTCCAAAATACATTTCTTTTTTCACAGGTCTGTAATAAAATAATCTTATGCCCACATCTCAAAGTGAATAAATATTCTGCTTGGAGACGTATGCCCTTGACAAATACTTTATCTTGTGGCTCCTGAAAATGATAGGAAATTTCTGGATACTTCTTCTCAAAATTCAAACTGATATTGCTACGTAGATGGGGAGGGGGACGGGGCTCGACGATTCTATGCTATCGGTCCCAAAGAGCAAAACAAAGTTTTCCAGGAGCGGTAATCCTTAAAAAAGCAGGATACAGCAGTAAAACTTGCAAAAAGAAGCCCCAAACGGTCTTCACACCTTCTGCAGCACTCAGGCACAACTACAAGTGTCTAGAAAAACAATATCGTAATATATTCACAAGCAATCGCTTGATCGAAGAAACTTCTACAGCTAAAAATAATACTGACTCTGTCTCAGCGAGTGGCTTCCATTTATAGTCCTCACGGATTTTTCTTGAAAAATCCGCTTACGTCATAGATCGCGATATTCGTAGATTTCTCCAGTAATATCCAGGCGCATCCATATAGTCGCAAACATGGTAGCTGAAAATTAGGCCAACTTGGCTCAATCGCCAACATTTCGCCAAGATTTTATTGAATCGCCGTTATAATGTGAGGAACGGCGTTGCTTGCAAATATTACAATTTAAGCATAAAATAAATACAGCAAAGAGTAATATTAACGTATTACACATCCAGATATAAATTAAGTTCGTAACAATGTGCTTTGAAATATCAATAATTGAAAACAGTTTAGTCTCTCAAAAACTATTTTCTTTATTATACAAATAACAGCTCAAGGCTAGTTGTGAATTCAATGTTTTAGTTTTCATTTCGTCTGAAAAATTCTTAAAAAGGGACTGGACATATTTACTTAAAATGTTATGAGCTCACGAAATAAATTCAGAGAAGTTTTTACTTTCTACTTTTCAAATAGAAATTTGTTATTATTTTACTTAAGAGAAGGGTATATATTTAATAAATATTTTGGAATAAAAAAAAAGCTTAAAGTAAACTTTTTTATTTTTTATTTTGAACGAAAATGAAATACGAGTACTCTCAAATACATCAAAACAGCTACATTGTGTTAAAAAAAACATTGATTGAAATAATAGAAATTTAATAGGAGTGCTAGTTGAACAGCAGAAAAAGTTTAATTAGAGGTCGTAAAACAAACGTAGTTTAAATTTAGGTCCCGAGAGCTTTAGAGATTTTTTTAAATGTTCTTTTCAAGAATTTCGATGTAATCTGATTAAACTGAATTAAGAGTTTAAATTTAATCCTATTCTCTTTCGGTTTCTTAATTTTTTATTTTCAAACTAAGCAATTAACAAAATATTTTCAATTATTGTTAATTTTTGATAAGATAATAAAAGGAGAGAGGATTCAAATAGGAGTTGTTTGACTGAGGTACTGCAAAAGAAAAAATTATAAACTAACAAAGAGTCCGCTGAAAATTTTAATGAATGAAGAAGAAACTAGTAAGTTATTAAATATAAGATTTATGTAAATAAGTATAAAAATATGAGAAGATTCCTCAATATATAGAATACTTTCCTGAATGTTTGGTTTATTTTAAATGGTAAATAAATTTTAAATTATTTTGAATTTTTTTTTGTATCTTAGTATATATATCAATATAATATCTTAATTTATGTTCTTAATTTTTTCAATGTCTTCAAGCCAGTGTTTCTCAAAGTTTCAGTAATTGTGACCCAATTTTCAATCATAACTTTCATCGCACCTTCCCCATACAATAACAAGGAATTGAATGTAATAATAAAGTACTTTGATGGTAAAGTTACAGTACGACTTTAATTATACACCGTACAAATTATCAAGATAAGTATTAAATTTTGCATACGTTATTTTTAAGTAATATATATTTCAAATAAATTAAATTTTAATGATAATTTTTAAAAATCTTTAATTTCGACCTTTTGATATGCTCATGCCTCCTCATAGGGTTATGACGCCCCTCTCAGGGAGCCCGCCTCACAGTTTAAGAATCGTGGCTTTAGGCTAAGCATTGAAGTTTTGTCTGTTTAGTACATAGAAAATCACTAACAGTTGTGTAATAATACCGAGTTGCGACATAAGTTTTGATATAATAATTTAAGATCGTTTGTGTTGTAACTTAAACGCAGCAAACAATGTTAATTTTCTATGTTACAGATTGTCTGCAATATTTTTTCAAAAAATTCTAGATATATATATATATATATTATATATATATATATATAGTTTTTCATGCGCTTTGTTTTCAATGAGTCATAATAGAAGCGTGCAACAGTTATTTCTATCCATAAAAAGATAGATAGAGAGCACGTCTGATATTTTCAAGGTTTTAAACATTTAGACATCAAAATGTTATTCATTAATCGAACACTTAAGAGATTTTTTTTGACCAACAGCTTTCTTGATCCTACTTAAAACTGTTATATGCGCTTGGTGAAAACCCTAGGCTTCATCACGGCAATCAGAGAAAGAATTCGAAGAAATAGTTATTGTAAAAAACCTCTTCACGTTAAACAGATGAACGTGTGAAAAAGAACAATGTTTCAACTAGGAAACAAAAACCTTCCACCAGCGGTGGGCGGACTTTTCCAGAGTATGAGCTACTTCTAATGTTTTTTTAAGATGTTGCATTCCACCCAGTGGCGTAAGTGTAAACATTCTTTATTAAAATTGCATGTTTTTTCTTCTTAACACTTGTTTGATTTCTCTTATTCTTAACACTTCACATTCTACTCGTTTTTTAAAAGTGATGTTGTTGTTGTCGTGTCCTTGCCGAAGGGAAGGAATGAAAGTTGCCAGAGCCTGTGAGACACACACAGGTCGGACTTCTTAACAATAGATGGCGACATCACCTATATCCACCTCCACAATTTAGGCATAGAGCTGGAGGGGAGGGAAATATTATCCAGCCCCCTGCACTCGTGGTTTCTGCTGCGACCGCCCACAAGACTTTCGGACACACTGATTTTAACGAGCACGTACTCCATGTGTACTCGGTGGTATTTGGTAGCTTCGGGCATCGAACCCAGACTCTCCTGTCTGGAGTCCGATGCTCTAAACACTAGGCTACCCACGGCCCTAATTAAAATATGATAGATTACCTTTTTAGTACAGAAACACAAGTGACACAAAATTGTCCAGTTGAGTGCTTAAACAATTATGAGCAACTACTAGACCGTGGAGCATTAATGCAGTTTTCGAGAGAACATATGTGAATTGATGAATCTGAAACCGATGTATGCACTTGATTTGTTCGCTGCCGAGTCCCGCGTCATAGCGAAACATGATATCAACACGAGAACCAAACCCCATAGGAGCGCAGGATGTAAGATGATGTCTCAATAGACAATCTCGTGCTATCGTTGGAACAGCTGATCATCAATGTTTATTCTCTCCTTCATTGAGTGTGAGGAGAAAAATTCATTTCTAAGCTGACATCACAATGATCGCTTTTTGTCCCTACAGTGACAGTGAACATGTTAAGCATCATCTTGCGCTTCTAATGACGGTACATATGTCGTCTACACATTTATCTAATAATTTGCTTAAGTAAACAAATTCGAGTGGATTATGAAAAGCTGATTCTACAGCTTAGCTGACTGCGATGTTCCATAAATATATTTCTTTTAGTATGCGTTTCTTGGATGTTATTTAAAGGTGCTTCCTCCAAAATGTCTTGGTGTTCCACCAGTTGATCCCAATCGACTTAATGCCCATTCCTGCCTTAGACTAACAGGTTATGGAACAATTT
This sequence comes from Trichonephila clavata, assembly GCA_019973975.1. NCBI lineage: Eukaryota > Metazoa > Arthropoda > Arachnida > Araneae > Nephilidae > Trichonephila > Trichonephila clavata. The sequence goes on from BMAO01027941.1 coordinate 9,183, forward strand.
TCTTACAAAGGAATTAAAGCGCTAAGGGTACCTTAGAGCAAAAACACTCATTACGGCATGCTCATTACGGCCACAGGTGACTTCTGTTCAACAACGAGGAAATGTTTGATGATGAAGAACTTTTTTTTCGACCATCAGAAAGACCATGTATAAGCAAAAATTGCCCAAAAAGCGAAAGAAGAAACTGCTTGCAAAGAACTCATCATCTTGTGAGATACTTGCCATGAAAGCATCTCAGATTCATTTTTGTCAAAAGGGAGTGAAAATCACCGCTGAAGTTTAAGAAAGTACTATTATAGAGCAAATAGTTAACCTGTTCAATGGAAATTATTGGTATTTTTAACAGGATTCTGCTTCTGCTCATAAGACGAAGAAGACTTAGTAGTGTTTTTTAAAGAAAACGTGCTAGGCTTAAAGAACATGAATATTGGCGTCCAGCAAACCTGAATTAAATTTACTCGACTATCAATTGTGGTCAGTATTAAAGGCGAATGTATACCAAAAACAAAATCCAACTTGAACAGCCTTAAACGTTTTTGAAGGAAAGCAACGATGGAAAAATTAAGAGGTAGTGTGTCATATCAAAAATTAAAAAAAATTTAGTTTTAAACTTATTACGAAGAATTTGATTTTAAAGCTACTTTATAATTGTATTAGAGCATACGGTACGTCTAAGTAGTTGGCTATACATTAATGAGCAAATAAATTAGAGGTAATTGTTTAATATTATGTGGCGTCACATTTTAAGCCTTCATTTCAATAATCATTTTTGGGGAACTGAACTAAATAAAATTCTGGAAACTTTAAGAAGATATACGAATTTACAGCTTAAAATACGAAATATAGTTCTTAAAATTCCCGATTTGATGAAGAAGAATTAGAAAGTTTACTATCTTTTCGATGACATCTTAATGTGGGGTTGAGATCAAGTGAAAGTAGAAAGTTTGTGGAATATTCATCGCATAATTCAATTATTATTTGGGAGGAATGGCATAGTGCGTTGTCTGTGTGAAGGAAGAGGTATCCAGTAGGATGTTGAAGAGTAAAATATCAAGCATGGGGTCATCAGTAATATTAAGGTAATGTTGGTTTAAAGCGAACGATTTCAAATATCAAGGATTCATTTCAGCCCTAAGACGAGACAATTCTAAGATGGGAATTCCATCCAAACAAAGCTGAGGAAAGTTTTTGGCTAGCAAAAAGCATCCACCAACTCATTCATACTGGTATCAATGTAAAGCATAATTTATCAGTCCAAAAAACATTTTTCTACATGTCTAAGTTCCAGTAGTGACATTCATGGGCCCATGATAGTATATGATAAGCAGAGGAGCACAGTAACAACAATGGCATATGCACCCATAAAGAAGACACGATTGTAGATGGTGACAGGTGTGAAAAACCTTTTGTGCGTTAGCGTTAAATTGCTCAACATTTTCACTATGGCTAATCTATCCGCAGATCTAACGTGAAGTAGCTGACAATGTCTTGTTCATTTACATTAATGTTGTCTATGAGAAATAGACTTTACGGTGATGGTCTTATCATAATGAACATACACAACGCACATCCGTACACATTGGTTTGGTCCTAAATACCTGATCCCTTCGGAGGAAGAGTGACTCATATGGCCCTGGCCATTTACTTACGATAAAGTGCATTTCAAGTTTTTATCTTACTCATATTGTTTCCGTGCAAATTTTCTGGGAATCTGTTACGAGGATTGCTATTTATATTTCAGGCCTAATAATGAAAAATTAATATTTGTGATCGAAATTGGTTTTATTTTCAAAATATTCTCCAAGAACATCACTATACTTTTGTATGCATTTAAACCAATTTTCGAAGTTTTTTTCCACTTCGATTTAGGTAACTCTCAAACATGCAATTTGAAAGTATCCATCCCTTTTTCGGGTGTCGAAAATCTTTTCCCACGAAATTCATTTTTTATGTACGAGGATAAAAAAAGTCACTGGTTGCTAAATCAGGGCTGTATCGCTGTACCCATCATTTGAATGTTTTAGAATTTTAGAACTAAATTTTTTTAACCGATTTGCGGAAGCTCACACTATCATAATGCAGAATAATTCGCCCTTTATTCTGCATTTTAAAAATTTCTCCGATGACTTCTAGCAAAAAAATGGTTGGGTACCATTCAAAATTGATCATTCTGCGTTGTTCTAACGCCAATGTCACCACGTAAACAATAATGCCGAAGAAGTAGGCAACCATTTGTTTCGATATGCTTCATGCTCGAACAACTTTTGATGGATTCGGTTTGTCTTAGAAGAAACAGCAATCGATTACTGTTTTTTTTACATCTCATATGCATAGATTCATAGTTCATCACTTATGTAGACGTTATACATAGCCTTTGATGCATCTTGAAAATATTTTGGCACCATTTCCTTCCACCTATCGACACAAGCCTGTCATATTGATGTCCAAAAATACATCAGACTCATGGTATGTCACATGATGATCTTTCTTTACTAGTTCACGTCCAGCTTCGATAGTTCCTGGCACATCAACCATTTTTGAACGACCTACACGGAATTGGTCCTGGATCGAACGTCGACCACGATTAAATTCATTACACCAGTTTTTTTACAGTTTTGTAGGATGGTGCTTTAACGCTGTATGGAGAATTAAGTTCATCGAAGCAATCTTGTCTAGCAGAATGATAATAATGCCTGGCCTACTCAACAAATTTAATTTACAGTTTAATGCTGTTTGTTCAACTTGAAATAGAATCAATGATTTGAAACATATTTTGTTAACTTGTTTAAAATTTACATGTCATAGGAATGGATTCTGGAATATACTCCAAATAGATTCCTGAAGTACTATCACCTTCAGAGAACTTTTAAAGAAAGTAGCATCGTGATTAAAAACAAATTAATAATTTTTTTGAATACTTTGATATTTATAAATTGGAGAAAATGACTTCTTAAAAAGGGAGAATAGCCTCTATCCATCATCATGGAAATATTGTATGATAATGATCAGGGGAAATATACATTGTTGTTCCATATTCCCCAAAAATTGTAAGTAAATTGCAATCTTGTCTTGACAATTCACGTCAAAAGTTATGAAAAATAACTGCATATAAATGTTCCTGAGTCAATTCTATTTGTTCAACGAGAGAAATTTTTAAATGACACAAATCAAGCAAAAATGGCAAATATTTCTGAAGAATTTATATATAAAAACATTAAACTTTCGATTTAAATTATCTACGGTCGCTCGGAGCAAGGTTTCCAAGGTCAGAAATACATAAATAGCAACCTTTTCTCTCTCTCTCTCTCTTTCGTACCTCTAATTCAATTTCTCTTCAGTATCTATTCAATTTATTTCCTTTTAAAAATTAAAATCTTAGGTACTAAGGAGCATTGTACCCGATATTCGCATGAATTACATCTGAATATTAATTTATGGGAAAGAAACACCTATACCATTAAATTTCTAGATATGAATCTAATTTCTCAGAGCATAATTATGATTGCAATTCTAAATGTACTTCCCACACACATACTCACCAAAATTTCTTTAAAAAAATTCTAAAAGCAATAAACAGACAATTACCTAATGATTCAGAAAATTATTATTCCGCTTTTATGCTCTATAGTACACCAAAACATATTTGTTGTTTATTTCGAAGTAATAAATCTACACTACATTTCGTGTTCTAATTTTAATTAGCTTTAATTAGCTCTTAGTGATGTTACGTTATTTTGATTATCCTTTAGATTGATTGGCGTCTTATTTTTAAAAGATGTTTTCTCCCAAATGTCAAAATAACAATATTTTCGTTTTATTTAATTTTAATCAAAATTGAATGAAAAGGATTCAGAATTCCTTCAAAAACGCTTAAAGACCAATAGAGTGCAATTCAATGGGCATTTTTTCGTTTAGGAATGTATGAATGCAACTTACGAGTACAAGTTGAAACATAAATTACCGATATGAAGGAGAGGAGAATGTCATTTTTCAACATTGTTAAAAGTTAGAAATTGTTAGAATAATTACGTCCACTCACAGTAATACGAGTATGTGGTAGAAAGCTATGGTTACAACGACAATAATTTTTTATATTTATCTTCATTCGTTTCATGGTGACAACCAAAAACTTGGTTGTGCTTTAACTTTTTAACCCCTTAAGGCGATATGGTACCCTAAAAATCATCAACCTGTCGAAATTTTTTATTGGCTTATTTGATACCTCAAATCTGTGTAAATATGCCTCCAAAATTTCAAAGCTTTACCGGCATTTTTTTATTAAGTTATTGAGCAATATTTAATGATGGACAGCAACTACCACGCCCACATTTCAGATTATCTGCTAGAAAAGAGCCCGATAAAAAATGAATTAATTATTTTTTTACCGCGCGTCAATGAGACTGACATTATATGTACAAAAACAAATCATTTCAAGAAAGAATTGTGAAATTCATACAAAAAGCCTAGTTTGTGAATTGTTTATTGAAGAGCAAGTGGATTTTTGGTCAAGATTTAAAACATGTGCGTGCCTTTTATGATATTATTATGAATGAAATTAAAACTTCCGAACGGATTCTCCTAAAACACTAATACTAAATCTCATTTTAGTAACTCAGATAATTAAAAATCTAATTCGCAAGAATAGAAAAACTCTCCCATTTTTATATACTTGTTTTTGGTGATATATATATATCTCATGTGTGTGAAATTCAATACTTTTATTATTAAAATATTTTAAGGTATTTATTTAAACAATTGCACATATGCAGTTCTTAGTTTTGGATATATTTTGATTATAAATTGTTATTTGATTTTGCTTTCATTCTTGTGCAATATTTAACATGCGAAGGCTTTTAAAATCATGGAAATAAAAAAAAAATTCATATACATCTTTTTTACATGTTGCGCATTATCTTTGAGCATGGAATTAGTTCTAAAGTGTGTGTATTTATTTTTTTTATAATTATTAAGATAAAGTTTTATGAAAAATTGATCTTTCCATTCGTTTTTTTCTATATATTCATCATGGCAGTATACTGATTAACTGTTCTACATTTGTGCAGTTTTTTTATGGTAAGCAGTTTTAAATAAGCTAATTAAGATTTCATAAAAGTTTCAGATTATTCGATGAATATTATATCATGCTATTTATGGAATGAAAACATTAAACTCGTATTTCTCCATGTTGAATTTTTGTACATATAGCGTAATTCAAAACCCTAAGGCTTTTTTGATAATTAAAGTACGGGTTTGAAATTTTTTATACATGTTCTGAAATGTATGTTTTGTAAAACTGTGCATGGAATTAGACATGTTTAGTACTTTTTCTACAAAATTTCAAAATTAATGATTTTTCGAGATTTTTTTTGGAAGTTTAACTATAAAAAAATTAATAAAAAATTAAAGAGCAGTAACAGAAAAAACCCATGCATGGATTTATTTAGTATATTATAAGGTACTTGGAAAAAAATTTTTGAAAGAAAAGAGACATATTTAAAAAAAAGCCTTAGGAATTTAAAAAATGTTTTAAAAAGTTCAAAATATTTAGATTTTACAAGCATTTTGCAACAAATTAAAATTTTTTTTGTATGGAATTATTATTAAATATAAACTTTTATAAAATACAATTAAAACCAACTATCAAATATTAAAAATAAAAAAAAAATGGTGAAGACGGTACCACATATCGTCTTAAATGCCACCGATGTATCTATCCGTCTTGCTCAGCAGGTGTGTTGACGGACGCATGTATGCATCCTTCCAAAGTACGACTTCTTTGCGCTGCTATCAGTAAAACTATTCCGAAGTCTTTAGAATGCAAAAAAATGGTCTCAAAAGTGTTTGCGAAGGATTTACTTACTTTAGAGGAAATTTGCTTATTTGCTACTCCAATACACCACTTATGCGTACCTACGTGAGAAACAGTGGCAACTGGACAGCGAATTACAGTACTTTTAATCGACAGTTAATGGGTTAAGCTCAGTGCATAATACATTGCATTAAGACGTATAAGGAACACGTAGGTTTGATTCGAAACTAAACTGGAAATTTACTATATAGGGGATCATCAATGGAAAATATAAAGTTTAAAATGGTTTATTATTTTGATTCGTCGTAGCTTGTGGTTTGAATAAAATCCACAGATGGAGATGAAATACATTTTTAACTAGGAGAGTATTTACAGTTAACATTTAAACTCAATTTCATTCAGTAAAATGTAGATTGAAAGAAATAAATCCCGTCTGTAAAGGTACTTTGGATATTTAGGTTTTAAAGCTCTAAACTGCGAATTTTATTGACAAAGGTGAACACACACACACACACACACACACACCACACACACACACACACACACACACACACACACACACACACACACACACACCACACACACACACACACACACACACACACACAAACAAGAATTTTTGGTTTACAATAATTTGGTCACAGTCTATGGGTATTGAAGTTTAGAATTGGAGTAAGAAGCTTTGAAAATATTGCGGACAAAGTCATAGTTAAGGTTAGTAAGAAGTGTAGGAAGCTACTTAAAGTACGAAAAAGGAGACAAGGATGTTAGTCCTTTACTAAAGATTAAAATAATAAATTGATGTTATGAATCAATTTTGTAATGCATTTAAAAATTGCTTTTATATTTTGAATTTAGATGAAATTATTCTTATCTGTATCAAAATGTAGCACTAGAGTCATAAAATATTATATTTTGTCGCGTAAAATATTACTTTTTCTGAAGAAGGGAATGTGTAACAAAAAAAAATCGTTTGCTTAAATTTTCTAATTTAAACTGGATCTGATCCAAATCATTAAACCCCACCATTTTTCTATTAAAAAATAAACCTTGTTTATTGGTTGATAAATATCGCTGACAGTGTGGATAGTACCTAAAAGAAAAAAAACCCAAAAGGAAAGTTGATGGAAAATATTTAAATCAAAATCGTAATTAATCTTATCATAATGAACGCCAGTTTTTGGCATGACAAGAACTGAACATTAATTACACGTTGAAAGGCTTAATGACAGCAAAAAATCATTAACGGTAATTAAGTCATTTACTAATTACGTTATGATCAGAAATAAGCTTTCGTTAATCTGCCCCGAAAGCCTCCCAAAAGTAATAAAATTACCCTAAGTGCAACCAAATGGTATTAGGATGTTTTTAATTAAAACATAATTTTATTACATTTTGGCTGAAAAAATTCTCTTTTTTTCCCCTCCAAAATCTTTTGCAATCAATTATATTTATCTATTTCATCTTCAATTATCAGCAAATAAAAGTTAAAAAATTAGCTGGAATTATTTATGAACTGGTCATAAAAAATGCAATCTATATAAAATGCATTAAGATAGATGTTTTAGATGAGAGGGAAAAGTATCGATTATGCGTGTTATTTTCAGATGATATGCACTTATGGAAAATTGCATTTTCAGGCAAAACATGTTGAACAGTTAAAAAAATTCTCGGAATCCAAGTTAAGTAAATTATACTTATACTCATAAAAACTGGCTATTGCTATGGTAACGACAATAGAATGTGTTTATTAAGATTCTAATAGTGAAAACACTGGCACTTACTAAACTGTGAGAGACTAATTTAATCATCAAGACTAATTAATTCTTAACACAGTTATTCGTCAAATTCATATTTTAATACTTATTTGTGTTGTGAATGAATTGTATGTTACTTTTTAGTTCAATTCAGTATAAAAGCGTGTTCTTTAGTTTTTTAAAATTATAATTTATTTTTCATTTTTTAGTTCGATCTACAATAAAAGCGTGTTTTTTAGTTTTTTAAACTGTCATTTATTCATTGTTGAATTTATCCTTGAGTTTGATATTTGAAGCCAGTATTACGTGGCTGCTGGAATAAGTCTTGCTCTTCAATGAATTTTAATTAAAGGGCCTGAAGTGTATTTATTCTCTCTGTTTACGGGGCCTCGGGTGAGTCCCGTATCGTTATATTAGATTCCGTCTCAAAAGAACAGGTCAAATAAATAAAATGTGTGGTAAGAAGAAAAAAAGTTCGAATTTAAAAAAATTTTAATGTACCATGTTTTTATAACGGACTAAAAAGTATAAAATTCCTCCTTTTCGTTTTTTCTTCTTCTTTTTCACATTTTCATGCATTGTCATCCACTTCTGAGATATGGTCCAAATTTCAAGACTCTAGCTCATCGGAAAGTCACACAGTTTAAAATCAATTACAAAATTCCACCTGGACAGACATTAAAGAGAGTTAATAAAAACATAGTAATATTAAGTGTCAATCGTATTCTCACCTTTTAAACGTATTGCTATAATGTTAATTCGTATCATCACTTCTAAACGTATAGCTTTATAAAAACACGAGGGCACGTTTTGAAACGAATTTTCATGTTGAAGACAGAAGTATCACTTTTTTTAGAAGATTTTTTTTAGTATTCTATGATTTAACATTAAACAGTTTAAATCATTCTCTCTCTCATTATTCTATTTCATTGAATTTTATACCAGATAGATTTTACAATTACGAATATTTCGTCTAAATTTATTCAAATATTATATTTGAATTTGAAGGATTTAATCCAGTTGCTCATATATTTGAATGAGTGAATACATATTGTTCATTTCTTCAGAATTTGTAATTTACTTTGCTGTGATGTACTTTTGAAACATTCATGTTGTGAAAAACATTCTTATTCATTACTGTTGTGAACCAGTGAACATAATATTGTAAGAGCATTACATAAGGATTTCGAAAACAGTACAGTCAACAATTGAGTCACGGTTATAATAAATCATTAAAACTTTAAGAAAAATTCATTACGATCTCATTTCACACGTATAACATTAAATACACTATGTCAAAACAAAAAGACAGTTTTTGTCTGATTTCTTTAAAATTTATGATCCAATTAAATTTATTTCTGCATTAGTTTTTATTGCTAAAATTTTGGTACAAAATGCAGTCGAATAGATTACCATGGGATGAGTCTCTAATGAATTCAGTTCCAAAAGAGTGGAAAGATTTTTTGTTCAGATGAAATTTAAACTTTTTAGATATTTGATAAAAATTTATTTATGGTATGACGCTACATTAAAAGTAACTTTTCTCTATTCTGTTACATTAAAAAAAATTGAATTCGAATTTTTTATTAAAACTGTTTTTTATGATATCAGTACTGAAACCTATACACATATTTACGGTAGTTGTGAGCTTATGAATACTTATTAATATATCAAATTTTGTTGTTAAAAGCTTGATTTTTTATAACAGATTAAAAATAGCATATGATATACGAGGGTGAGTCGGAAAATAAGTTTCCCCTGTCAACTGTGGTCAGATTTGAGTATGGAAGTCAAAGCATAGAATGAGACATTAAAGATAAGATAAAACTTTATTTTCCTCCATATTTCTTCTTGGTGGGGAGCACCTACTAGATGCTCCATACAGTCCTGACCTTGTGCCAATTGACGTTCATCTGTTTCTGGCTTTGAAGAAGAATCTCGCCTGAAAGCGCTTTGGAAGCAACGCTGAAGTCAAACAAGCCGTTAAGACAATATGGTACCCTAAAAATGATTAAAAGTCGAAAAAATTTTATTAGCTTATTTGATTCCTCAAATCCGTATAAATATGCCTGCAAAATTTCAAAGCTTTACAAGCATTTGTTATCAAGTTATGGAGCAATATTTAATGATGGACAGCAACTACCACGCCCACATTTCAGATTATCTGCCACAAAAGTGCCTGATAAAAAATGAATTAATTATTTTTCTACCGCGCGTCAATGAGACTGACATTATATGCAATAACAAATCCTTTCAAGAAAGAATTGTGAAATTCATACAAAAAGCCTAGTTTGTGTATTGTTTACTGGGGAATGTTACAAATGGATTTGGTCAAGATTTAAAATTTGTGCGTGCTTTTTACGATATTATTATGAATAAAATTAAAACTTGAAAACGAATTCTCAAAAATCACAAATATTAAATCTCATTTTGATAACTCAGATGATTAAAAAATCTAATTCGCAAGAATAGAATAACTCTATTCTTGTTATTAACTCTCTATCTATTTGTTTTTGGTAATATATATATATATATCTCATGTGTGTGAAATTTAAAACTTTATTACTAAAATATTTTAAGATATTCATTTAAACAAATGTACATATGCAGTTCTTAGATTTTGCTATATTTTACCTATAGATTGCTATTTGATTTTGCTTTCATTGGTGTAAATATTTAACATGCGAAGGCTTTTAAAATCATGGAAATAAAAAATAAAGGCATAAACATCTTCTGTACATGTGGTGCATTAGCTCTGAGCATGGAATTAGGTCTGAAGTGTGTGTATTTATTTTTTTTATAATTATTAAGATAAAATTTTATGAAAAATTGATCTTTCATTCGTTTTCTTCTATAAATTCACTATGGCAGTATACTCTTTAATTGTTCTACATTTGTGCAATTTTTTTATGATAAGCAGTTTTAAATAAGCTAATTAACATTTCATAAAAGTTTCAGACTATTCGATGAATATATCATGCTATTCATAGAATGAAAACATCAAACTCTCATATTTTTCCTTGTTGAATTTTTGTACATAAACTGTTATTCAAAGGCCTAAGGCGTTTTTAAAAATTGAAGTATGGGTTTTAAATTTTTTTACATGTCCTGAAATGTATGTTTTGTAAAACTGCGCATGGAATTAGCTCTAACTTGTTTAGCACTTTTTATAAAAAATTTCAAAATTCAAAATTAATGTGTTTTTGAGAATTTTTGGAGGTTTAACTATAAAAAAATTAATAAAAAATTAAAGATAGCAGCATCAAAAAACCCGTGTACAGTTTAATGTAGTATTTTATAAGGTACTCGGAAAAAAGTTTTTGAAAAAAATGAGACATATTTAAAAAGACCTAAGAAATTTAAAAAATGGTTAAGAAAGTTCAAAAAATTTAAGTTTTGCAAACATTTTGCAACAAATGAATAATTTTTTGTTTTGAATTATTATTAAATACTAACCTTAAATAATACAATTAAAACCATATATCAAATATTAAAAATCAAAAAAAATTGTGAAGATGATACCATATGCCTTAAGCGCTTCTTCCGTATGCAAAATATGAGTTTTTGATGGAGGGCTTTTTGAAGCTTATCAAGCAGGATGACAAATGTCTCAATGCACTTGATACTTATGTGGAAAAATAAAGTTAGGTCTTATCTTTAATGTCTCATTCTAAGTTTTTATTTTCATAGACAACTCTGATCACAGTCGACAGGAGAAACTTATTTTCCGTCTCCCCCTCGTGTGTTATACTCTATATCTTAAAATGTTACTCAGATTAACTCTTTTGATGTAGTGTTTTACTTTATTATTTGCATTTTTGCGTGTGTATATATATAGTGCTCAAGTAATTCTTTTATGTATAATTTTTATAATGCTTTAATACTGCAACTGTACTAAAACCCAAAGTAGTTTAATACTTGCGTTTTGAAGTTCGCGTTGAACAAGTAAAAGTTATTCAAATTTCATCTAAAACCAAGGCTTCTCCCTTAAAGAACCTAATACCTCCCCATTTTGAAATGTGTGTACGGGTTACATTAAGCCAACTCTATAAAATAAGATGGAAAAATTTTGATGCTCAAGTAGATTAATGGTCCATCTAGAGATTCTGAAAAAGAGCTTTAAATTCGATCAGTTCGATACCCAAAAATGGAAATCTTTCATACTAAACAAAAAGTCGCACGGAAGCTGATATTTACTATGTGCTGGTAAAAAAAAGCTGCTGGACTATGATTTTTTCCCTCTCTCAAAGTAATGTTCCTCTCCTTGTAGAGGACTGATGTCTTTGTTCTTCTTCAAAATCGCTTTGTTAGAGCATGGTGTGAACGCTTGGAAAAAGTGGTTACAACTCAAGTTTTACGTACTCGTCAGTTTGTGACGGATCTATACGGTTACTTTCACTAACTCCTTGGGGATTCCTCTAGGCATAGGTTCCCAACCTTTTTTAAACTGGCGCCCCTTTTCTAGTAAATATTTCGATACCGCCCCCTTTTCTAGTGAATATTTCGATACCACCCCTTCCACTCTAGAGAAATAAGAGTGTACATAATACATGGTGAAAACAAGAGTTAAGTTTTAAAAAAAATATCCTATTACTAAAAGAATATGTTTTTTTAATTTCATTTATTTCTAAAGCCCCAATTTTTTTACTTGCGAATATGAAATATCTATTGCCACAAATATATTTAAATGTGTAATATTATATATTTTAATCATAGATAGGATATTGTTGGAATTGAAACGCTACTGAATCTCTTCATTTAAAAGAGGGGAATAAAATTTTAGCTTACCTGTTATAAAGACAGGCAGGGGTTTTGATGATAAGAAGTAATTCATAATTAACTATTTCTTTCAAAATAAATATAAATTGACAGTTTCAGTCTTTAAAGAATCACACGTTAATTCCTGGTTAACATATTTAATTATGTTTCTTGGATAATATACGTAACGAAATGCAGTGGACGAAATATTTTTCCTACTGCTCACAAAGACAACACGTGCACTACAGAAATTAAAATGTACTATATCATTCAATTTAAGGTAGGTCTGAATGTTAAGTTTTTCATCCCCTTCCCGAACTACTGAAATATTTGAATTTTCGTTATATGTGATATAAAATAATTTAAATACATACAATCAACATAAGAAAACAATATTAAAGTTTACTTTATTTAGTACATAATCAGCGTGTTTTTTTAGTCTTTTTAGACTTTAGGCCTCTCCGTGCCATCTCAACGCCCCCTAATTTTCTCTGGGTCTTCTACTGCCCCCCGAAAGCCTCAAACTATCACAAGGGGGCGTTATCGCCCACGTTGAGAACCTATGCTCTAGGGCATGCATTCTTCAACCAACTTTCACCGAGACAGAAAAACGTGATTATGTTAATTAAGTTTAATATATATATTCTATATTCGTGAGTTTTGGGTGGTAGTGAAGTGAGAATCGAAGATTAGTAAATTGAAAATTGAAGTTTACCGAAGTGAGGATATCTTGGATGTGAAGTGAATTAATGAGAAATGAGCAATCACTAAGAAGAACCAAGTCAACTATTAGGGTTCAATGCCTCATCTAAAGGATAAAGAATTGCAAGAGTTCAGGTACTGTGCTCATAATCTAAGTAGAAGTTAGAGAGTTAAATTGTTAGAGAGCGTCCGAAGTAAAACGAGCTTGTATAAGTTATCGTAGGAATATATTTAATTGATAGTATTTATTATCCCCACGCTGCCTTGTCTCACCTCAGTCTTCTAAGTGTTGATCAAATTTATCATAATTGGATTATTATTGTGCCTGTGTTGAATATTGTGACAAATAAACAATTTTAGTGAATCATGTCGTCTGATCAATTAGTTCCTCCTACACATCTAGCCGGGTTAGAGGGAAGAAGGAATAATACTTCTTTACAAGTTGACCTCTGTTCAAAATTACGAGATCTTTCTTTAACAGATCCGTATTGACTTCTAATGCATCGTTAACAAGTAACAAAAGCAAATAAGGCAACGCCATCCAATAAGTTACTAACAATAACCTTACTAAATTTCTAAAAAATGTATGCTGTGTTATACCAAACAGAAAAATTAATATTAAATCACGTCTAATCAGTTTGTTTTCATTCAATCCTTCAGATTTGCAAGCTTTGGCATGTGGTACGTTTCTTGCTGGTAGTGTATTAATTTTATGTATTATATAAAAACAAGTTTTATAATAAACAAAAAAGTCAGAAATATTAATATTTAACATATTACATGTTCTGCCTACGGCAATACCATGCTGAAAACACCGGTTCTCGTTGAAACCCAGTTGCTGCATGTTATCGTATCGTGCTTCAACGCCATAGGGCCGGGGTTCAAACCTCGGATAGGCAACGTTGACTCAACCTTCTTCCCTTCAGTGGGCTGATAAATGAGTACCAAGCTTACTCGGGAACCAAACTCTGGAGTTTCTTGTCAGACTGACCACCTGACCGGAACATCTGCTCATGCACCTCAGTGCATGAGGTTGTGAAAACTGAGGTGGTCGGAGTTGGGTTTGACCTTCATGGGCTGTTGTAACATAGAGTTTAGTTTATATGTTCTAAGGTTTTTATTCCTTTGTGTGTGATGTTATTTTAGGCCACACCTCTAAAATTTTGTGAAAATGTTTAAAATTAATAAATAAACCGTGTTTTAGTTTTTAAAAATTTATTTATTAAAACTACGCTGCGCTAAAATTAAAGTTTTTTGCAAGTATGTTTTATCGAAAAGATTTCTCTCTCCAAATGTTGAATGAACAGTCAAAATAAATAATAAAACTATTTGTATAATTGTTCTGTATTATGAATCGAATGTAAAAAAGTGACCATCTATATGTCTCCAAAATTGTTTTAATCAATGTTCCTAAGAAATTTACATTTATTTTCCTTTACGCAAAATCTTACGAAAATGTATTATGCCGGTAAAAGAATTTCTTTTTATACTTAAAATGGCGAGCTGGTTTATTCGTGATTGAAATATAATAGAATCACACGTTTCTCACTACTCTAAGAGGAATCAATTCTAAGATAGGACTTCCGGTCATGACTGGAATATATGTACTAAGTCACGTAACATTTCATTTTTTATTTATTTATGTCATTCATTTTTGTTCAAACTATCTGAAATATTACATTCAGGAATATGTTTAGAAATTTAAGAAAAAACAATTTCTACTTTATTTATTCGTAGTTATTTAAGATCAATTCATACAGCTAGCTTTTAGGAATGCATTCTTGCTTAATTACATTTAAATTGATTTGTTTTCAGATGAAATTGATACGAAGAATTAAAATGAAGTAAAGAGTGCAAGTTGGCGATTTTGGCAACTTTCGAATGTAATCTCGAAAGCACCCGACTTAGCGAATTAAATACTACAAGTTAAAGAAACATATCTTTATTTTTCTACATAGCCTTTTTTAATCCAGTATGCTGTTTTTAGTTACATTCAATAACTTTGATGCCATTTTTATACTGAGAATAGTAGAGTTTCTTTAAAGGAGTCATCAACTGCGGACTTCATTTGTTCACATTGCTGGAAAATCTTTTACCACTCAGCTATATATTTTTAAGTTCAGAAATAGCAAATAATCCAATGGAGCTGTATCTAGCGAATAGGGTGCTTGAGGAAACATTTAAAAATGTATCCTGCTGCTTTGGGACATCGTGATAAAGGATATGAAAACTAGGGTTAGATCCTGATAAAGCAAAACTTTCTTTTTCATCAAACGTTGAGGTTTTCTTGATATTACGTCACAGGCTGAAATAAGTTCTCACAATAATTGATAATGAATGTTCTTCCTTTATGAAGATATTCAATAAAAATTACCTCAAGTGCATTTCAAAAGAACGAACGCCATGACCTTGCCAGTACAGATGACCTGTACTTCCTCTCTTTTACAAATTATTCTCCTACTTTCAGTACATTGTTTTGAACATTCCTTCGTCTCAGGTATGAACTAATAATGAACCCATGCCCCATCCATGATGAATCGAAGTAAAACCTCGGCTTTATTACTGTTAAACTTCGCCAAATACTCTGTCGAAGCATCTTCATGGCATTGTTTGAGTCCCACAGTGAGTAGTCAATGAAATTTATCTCATCTCAAACGAACTAACGCCAGGACATTGTCTGTACAGATGAAACTGTCTTACTCTCTTTTACAAACGATTCTCCCTCTTTCAGTTCATTGTTTTGAACATTCCTTCGTCTCAATTCCTCCATGATTAATCGATGCAAAACCTCGGTTTTTTAGTGCTGTTAAGCTTCACGAAACACTCCATCGATTCATCCTCATGGCATTGTTTGTGTTCCACAGTGAGTAGTCAATGAAATTTATCTCATCTCAAAATAACTAACGCCAGGACATTGTCTGTACAGATGGAACTGTCTTACTCTCTTTCACAAACGATTCTTCCACTTTCAGTTCATTGTTTTGAACATTCCTTCGTCTCAGTTCATCCATGATTAATCGATGCAAAACCTCGGCTTTTTAGTGCTGTTAAGCTTCACGAAACTCTCTCTCGATTCATCCTCATGGCATTGTTTGTGTCCCACAGTGAGTAGTCAATGAAATTTATCTCATCTCAAAATAACTAACGCCAGGACATTGTCTGTACAGATGGAACTGTCTTACTCTCTTTCACAAACGATTCTCCCTGTTTCAGTTCATTGTTTTGAACATTCCTTCGTCTCAGTTCATCCATGATTAATCGATGCAAAACCTCGGCTTTTTAGTGCTGTTAAGCTTCACGAAACACTCCATCGATTCATCCTCATGGCATTGTTTGTGTCCCACAGTGAGTAGTCAATGAAATTTATCTCATCTCAAAATAACTACCTCCAGGACATTGTCTGTACAGATGGAACTGTCTTACTCTCTTTCACAAACGATTCTCCCTCTTTCAGTTCATTGTTTTGAACATTCCTTCGTCTCAGTTCATCCATGATTAATCGATGCAAAACCTCGGCTTTTTAGTGCTGTTAAGCTTCACGAAACACTCCATCGATTCATCCTCATGGCATTGTTTGTGTCCCCCAGTGAGTAGTCACTGAGCCTATCTTGATCACGGCTTTCTCATGTCCAAATGATCAGTTAATGTGCATTGTACTGCATTTTTTAAAATGCGTATCATGTCTACAAATTCGTACATTTTCGGTCGACAGTCATCTAATTATAGACGTTTTCTTTATTTTTAGCAACGTCGCACCATTTGGTCAACCCCTGCGATGTTCATCTTGCAGCCTCGTTTATACTCTGCCACTAAATACTTTACGGTTGCAAACGAAGCAAAGTCCTTCAGAGTATGATATATCTCCTCTTTGATATAGGTTTGATAGCTGTTGAAGTAAACGTATTTTATAACACACTGATAAATATTTTTATCATGTTTACAAATTTTCACTGAGAGCGTTTACTATTAATAGCTGCCAAACAAACTAAAAGCAACAGTGCCTTCAAATTTAAAACTTAAGATTTATAAGGTAGATATTTTAACTTTGTTATACTTTTAAGTAAGAACTGCAATCTTGCATGATATCGGGTTCTTCTAGGATTATCCTCGAAAAAACCCACTAACTATCTGAAGAGTTATCACAAACATTTTAATATTTTTTATTGAAAACAATTATAAAAACCCCTTGTACCGCAAAGTATCAAACGGGCTCACAGAAATAAGTATTAATCACACATTAAAAATGAATGAAGGTAAAAATCCTTTGATGTTATGAAGGATAACAAATATTTACAACAAATTCGCATAACTTTTAGAAAGCACTTCTGGTGGAAAGAAGTTGCTGAAGATTTGGAGGCCAATTTATATTAAGTCCCTTATAAGCCAGCCTTAGGATGTTTCGTTCTCTTTCAAACTTGGAACACTGAAGGAGCACATGTTCTACATTTTCCTTGCCACCAATATCACCATCACAAGAAGATGACGGAGCTGAATTTAATTTATTTAAGTAGCTTTTAAAGTTTCCATGACCGGTTAGAAATTGGGATATTTTGCAATTAGTATAAAAATGATGACAGGACAGTCTCTTATTAATGGTTGGAAAAAATTTCTTTGTTAAGTTGCCTTTATTTGAAATGAGATATTCTTGGTTCCATTCTTTCTTCCATAACCTTCTTGTAAAATAATTTAGGAATATTATCAGTAATCTTAATTTTTTGCTTGGTTGCAACCTTTGCAAGCCAATCAGCTCGCTCTTTTCCAAGAACGCCTTGTGTTAGCAAACAAATGCAAAATCTATTGAGATTTTTTAAAAATATTTTAGGCCTTTAAGCTGCTTTTGGATCTCTACGATTATGTTGTTAGATGAAGAAATACACTCAAGAGAATCCAAATAGAAAAGAGAGTCTTTACAGATGAGATAGTCTGAGGTTTTCATTTTGTAATGGTTAAAAAGGAAAACTCGCCAAAAAATAGTTATTGTATTAAAAAGTTGCCAAATTTGGCATGCCTCTCTTTCGCTCTTTTCTATTTCAAAGTAATAATAGAAGAAGGTGAATATTAAATACAGAAACCATGGGTATTTAATACTACGCTAGAGGTAAAGAAACAAAATCTAATTGTTAATCCTTTCTATTCATTCCTACATTTATTCATTTAGTTAAATGCAACATGTACGTATGCTAAGTAATTCTTTCTATTTTATTTTAGAAGTAGAGGAAGCTTTTAATCCTTTTCCAGTTTGGACTTCTGAAGATCCAAAACTCAGTGAGTGTAAATTCCAGACTAAAGCAAATGTTAGTTTTGGGGATAAGCAGCTTCTCTTTTAAGTTTTTTTAATATCAGTTCGAAGAGGATTTATCGCTATTTACTCAAACAGAAACCAGTCGGATTTGTGATATTAAGAGTTTATAGGGATTGGGCATTGACGTTTGTTCCAACTTTTGAGAAGCTTCGAGATACCACTTAAAGCAGTTGTTTATCTTCTGAAAATAACCCATTTTTGAAGATAAATGTTTAACGAAAGTTTTAGTTTAGTCTCCTCTAATTTAAGAATAATTTAAAGGTAATTTGTGCGAAAAAATTGAAAATCAAAGAAAGACAAAGAAAAGGTTTGGAATTTCTATATAAGATGAATTTTACAATAAAAATGATAAATGAGTAAAACTATATCTCACTATTGCAAATGATAAAAATTGCATGTGATATAACGAACAGAAAATACTCCAAATTATTATATATAATCAGTAATACATATCTGTAAAAAATGGAGAGTGTTTTTCCGTTCGTTTTATAGGAAATAGAATTGTAAAACTTTTTAATTTTATAACTGCGTTTTATATTTACCAGTTTTATGAAACAGAAATATCGGCATTGATTATATTATTAACCCCTTCCAGGGTCATTTTATTTCTGGATTATGGATCAAAAAATGTCATTTTTCTGTGATTATTTCAAAGATACATTTATTTTTAAAAATAATTGCACCATTTATATACAAAATTAGCTGGTATACCCGTTCTTTGCACGGGGGAATTGAAAAATTAAGCAATACAGATTGAAGGATAAAGAAGTTTTTAATGAGTTTATTTTACGTAAATTGCTAAATAAACAAAAAAAAAAAGAAACTTTTTGTGCATCTTAGCTAAACAAGAATAAAAAAACCATATTTGTTAAATTTTATGTCTGAAGGTCTAATAGCTGATAAAAAGTATTTTTTTTTTGTTTTTAACGCCCCGTAATT
The DNA here is from genome assembly GCA_019973975.1 of Trichonephila clavata. Classification (NCBI taxonomy): domain Eukaryota; kingdom Metazoa; phylum Arthropoda; class Arachnida; order Araneae; family Nephilidae; genus Trichonephila; species Trichonephila clavata. Next base: position 28,450 of record BMAO01027941.1, read on the forward strand.
CTCTTGTGTCTTTAAAGGCGGATCTTTGTTGGCATTCAACTCATTACATGCCACCAACGATTCCGTGTCCTTGACCACTAGGCTACCACGGCCAGCAAAAGTGGCGAATATTGAAAAATAGAAAAATATTAACCTCTTATTTATTTATACAGCAAAACAAAATAGAAATTTTAAATCACCTTATTAATTTCACCTCTTCACCTTACTAATTTAATAAATAATTAAAATGTTACAAAGAAAAAATTAAACTTTGAAAGTCAAAGAAACACGTGAAAGAAGCAAATGAAGTAGCAAATAGAGAGGAAAAGCAAAATTAAGACTTTCAAAATGAAGTACATAATAAAAATTGACTATTTCGCAAGATTTTTAGCAGTTTTGAAGATAGCTTGCTAAATTATATCTTAAATTTTAACATAAAACTAATGTTGTAAATGCCACCAAAAGTAAACAAGGGTAAACCGAAAATCGTCGAATTTGAAGTGTACCCTAAACCGAGAATATTAAATCAATAAAAATCTTTGAAAATTTCAGATCCTTTCTTTTTGTTTTCTTTTTTTTTTGCACCGTGTTGACTTTTCACCTCTTATTTTTACGATGAAAAGTGACACCACTTAACGGATTTTTAATCTTCTCTTTATACGTTAACCATCTTTCCTTTTGGGTTCTATCAGAGATTGGTTAAATCTTCCGAGCCGAAAAAAAAATCTGAACACAAAAATCCATTTATAAAGTTTCGTATTTTTCGGGCATTATGTTACTTCAAGCAATAGATTAGATTTATTAAAGAAATATCTTTACCTAATGTTAACCCCATAAGTGCTTCCCGGCTTATATTTCCGTCTTGCACAACCGGGGCTTTGAGTGCCACGTACGTATATATCCGTTCTTTCAAAGTAGGATTCTTTTCTTTACGCTTCTATCAGTAAAATTATTCCGATGGCTTGACCATTGAATAAAACATGACTTTGACAGTATTTGGGAAGTATTTGCTTGTATTTCAGAGAAAAATTTGCTTATTTGTGACTTTCCTTTCCCCACAAAAACACTTGCATACGCTCGTCTACATGAAAAACGCGGGGGACTGGGGAGCGGATCGCGTTATTTTTACTCGGCAGTTAAAATGTTAAGAATATAATCTCTGCTCTAGTATCATATCAGGTTACAGAAAGTTTCCTAACTTATCACGTTTGCGCATTACGCACTTGTGCTTACCAAAATTAAATGAAGTATCTTCAATTATTTTCTATTCTCTTCAATAATTTACAATTCTTTTAAGATTACAATTCACAGTACTCTTTTTCAAAAACAATTTTTTTGCAGACAGTAACAGTAAAAAAAATATATGTTTTATATGAAGATTTTATTTTAAGCTGATTACATAAATAAAAAATCAGTTTGACTAGCCATTATTTTACAATTTAAAAAAAAATTACGAAATTTTCAAGTTTCTTAAAACTTTTTACAAAACGCTCAATTTTTAAAATTTTTTAGTCATTTCAATTTACAATGGTCTTGCCTGAACGCCTAAAGGTGTGGGAGGATTGGAAAGAAGACTACCCATATTTCAAGAAACAATCTGATGTATTCATAAAAATAACCACAACTTAAATGCAATCGATCAATACTAAGAGATGCACCAATTAATAACTATACAGACAATTATCGAGGTACACGCGATATGAGAACACTTTCAATATTAAATTCACTTACTCAAGGCAATAGCTCTGACTTCTTAGCTTTTTCATCTAGATTCAATCTCCAGTGACAATTCGTCACCTTACGTAATTTAGTTATCAAGTATTAAATATCCGCGATTCACATTCAGTTTGATTAATCTTTGCTCCGCTAGCAGTCTATCCTATCTCTCTTCCTCTAAACTAAAAGCCTAGACTATATATAGTAGTCTTATTTTACATAATCACGTCTTCTTCTTTGAAGAGGAGTTTCACAGATGAATACACCTTAACACGTGATGGTACATTTAATATCTACAATCAACATGTATCGGCACTTGAAAGTTTGCATACCACTTATTCACTTGTTCATCAACGATGCTTTTCTATCAGTGTTCGGGAAAGAATAATCAGATGCTACGTTGTTATTTCTTATCCCCGAACGATCTGACATATGTTACATCAGCTCCAGAAAGTTGCTGATCGCCAAAAAAAAATATGATAATAAGGGGATCAGATGTTAATTCCCCTTAGAAAGTGCAAGGTATCTCAGGATGTGATCCGGTGAAGCTGGATGGTCACAGCATTTCTTACAAGTGAGACGGATTTTTCTGTCAGTATCATTGGAAAGACATTTCAAGTAGCTACTTGTTAGTCTAACCAGAGGAGTCTGGGAGACACGGTCACATTTGATTTTCAGCAGAGAGCGCGGGGATGTTCCTGTGTACCATTGGTGGGCAATGGAATACGCTGTATTAAATTTAGTTTAAATCTTGCATTATATATCTTGATAAGTGAGCGAAGGGCCAGTAATCATTTCATTCTCACTGCCCTCTTTGGCCAGTCTATCAGCGATCTCATTACCTCAAATGTTAACATTTGATGGTATCCATTTTAAATAGACATCGGGGGTCTGAGATATCCTCCTCAGTTTGAGCAGAATAGAAATGTTAGTTTCATTATTTACGTGCTTGAACCTTTGCTTCTGCCAAACGCCTTGGTAAGGAAAATACCTCATGCTTCTGAAACAGGTGTTGCCAGACATGTGGAACGGAATTTTTTCCTGAATCTGACCTCAATGTGGTTCCACCAAAATAGAGCACTAGCCTATAATGTGCAATATGGATGTAACTAGCTAAGGTATAAGATTACTACTAGAAACTACCTGGATAAAAATTGGCCACAAAGCCTGCAAATCTTTCATGTCTCTATTTCTTTTTATGAGGATAACTAAAGGATCTTATGTATGAGACCCTCATTGATTTTCCCCCATTGCAAGGGTGTTTTTCACAAAGCTTGTAAATCCTTTCTTTGAGTTGTGCATGCATAGCCACTGCCAGGGTCAATGCTTTAAACATTTACAATAATCATATATAATTGAACTTGTTATTCGTAACTGAATTGATATTTTGCGTGTTTTTACACTCTGTTACAATATATTCGGCGTCCTCTAGCACTTTTGTGTTTTTAATGCCGACCATGCATTCTTTGATAAAAATTATTTATTTGGAGGTGTACTATCACCTCTTACAGTTTTGTCCATCTTTTATGAAAAACCCCGATTATTTATTTTATGGAATCGATACTTTATACTAGTTTTTTTTTTGTAACATCTTGATAAAAAAACTAGGTATTTACATCACGACCCGCTAAAAATAAAATGATACAAAAAACGTACAAATGGGATTAATTCGTTCCCTGTATTTATCCAGATTCTAATTAAAATATTGTACATTTTTACTAAGAAACTCTAATAATATAAGTACTTTTATACCAAGAACGCCAAATGGAAGAAAAACAAGGCTTCAACTTGTCAGATGTGGTTTTCTTTCAACATAATAAAAAGATCCTACAATAAATGGAAAAGTGAGAATTACAAAAACAAAATCTCGCGAGCATTTCATTTTTACGTATTCTAAGAGCGATTAAATCTTGTTTTCCTTTCTGAAGTCCTGCCACTACTTCTTAAAAACATTTTCTTTATTTTTAACTTTTATACGAGAAGATTTTTATATTAAGAATGAAGTTTTTTTTATATAACAGGCTTACGCGATGTTTTCTGAAATGATTAAATTAAATCAGAAGTTAGGGTGTTTGTTCTTCCTTCTTTGGAATTTAAAAATACTTTATTTTCATTTACTTTTAAAGCAGAAAAGTAATTTTTTACGTTACTGTGAATTTTAAGCAATCAAAATATGCCTTAAATCAATATAAAAAAACCACGAAGCCAGAAATGTCTTACTTTTTTTTAAATTTAAGAATGGTTTATGAGTAATTAAAAAATAAAAAGACGTCAAAGCTCGTGTTAGATTTTTAAAGGAACGAACATAAAGGTTCAGCGAAATATGTGAGGGATGTCTGGAGACTAAGTACCGTTTGGAAAAAAACTGGATTTAAAATATCTTTTTTCAAAACAAAATTTATTTTTAGGTGAAAGAGAGCATGTAGAAACAATTTTTTTTACATAGTTACCATTATTGTTTAGGCATTTTTCATATCGGGGAACCAACTTTTCTATACACTCTTTGAAGAAAGATGTCGTCAGAGAACAGTTTTTGAAATTAGTGCAAACTCATTACAAAGCAATATCTTATTGAGAATTGTCTATTTTTCATGAATTCTCTCAATCACTTTTCAATCAAAACCATTATTGACAACCGAAGGCATCCCTTTCTTTACTTTATCCATTGGTGCACCCTTCCTTAAATTGTCGAACCCACTTTTTCACCTTTTCCTCATTCATTGCATTTTCACCGTTGATCTCTACAAGTTGACGATGAATTTTAACTGGCTTACTACTTTTTGCGTTCAAAAAACTTAATATAGAACGCACTTTACAGTCGGAAGATTTGACAATCGTCTTAAACATTTGAACGCTAACTACGAGGGTGAGTAGAAAAATAAGTTTCCCCTGTCGACTTCAGCCAGAGTTGTGTATGAAAGTCAAAACACAGAATGAGACATTAATAATTTTGTAAAATTTTGTAAAAACCTTCAGAAACCAGATATAAAATGGAATTCTTACTCAAAGTTAGAGTAAATATTATTATGTGCTATAAATTTTCAGAGCAATCGGTTTCTCATACAAATAAATTGTGTCATATTTGATTTCGTTTTACTCAAAGCTGTTAACATTTCGTATGTAATTGAAAATAAATAAAAAAGCAGTAAGAAAACCGATATACATTAAAAACCATTTTGCTACTGTAACAAATTAAATCTCATTATTATAATATTCCAAGCAATTCAGGAAAGTTGGTTAAAGTGTAGTATAGGAGGGGGAGGGGGCCCTTGGAGATATCAAATTTTTTTGGCGTCTAAAATCGATCGCCAAGCTACTTTACTTAGCGATAGATGTCCGGAAGCCAGAATGAATTCGTTTTCTCACCATAATATCTGTATAAAAATCGCCAAATCCAAAGAAAAATCACCAATTCGAAAGCCCCCCCCCCTATACTACACTTTAACCAGGAAGGATGGTTAATTCTTATGATTCATTGTACAAACTCCTAAGAATTAAAAAAGCACTGTTGCAAAATAAAATGTTTGTGTGTTACAGTTCAATAATGATTAAAAAGGTTATTTCTTAGGTTTTTATTGTTTTGCGAGAAATGAGTGAAGTTGAAATTTGTGCTTGTAAAAATAATTGCATTTTGAAGTCATTTCTAGTTAAAAATAAGAGTCCAAAATGTCGAAAGTGATTCTTATGTCAGCGTTTGTTTTGCTACATTCATTGTGGTGCCTTTTAAAAATATTTAGCCATTTAAATTTGCAATATTGTCTTCACTTCATCCCTTACTATATTTTTATCCAACTTCTCAAAGTGAAGTGTAATTTGAAAAGAGAGTTTCAAAACACCGATCAAGAAATGAACAACTCTCTTGCGATTACAGAACCAGAAGAAAAAATTGAATTGAGTGCAGAAATTGTTGATAAGAAACTGATCAAAAATTATGAAGATAGTGAAATCAATTCAACCAAAGAGGAAATTATGTCAGATATTTCTGTCATTAGTATTCACGAGGACACGGGTGCATTTTCAAATGGAAGGGACAATGCAAGGTCTTTTAAGAAATTTTCTCGCTTCACTCAGCAAAACATTTCTGGAGTAATGGAGCAGACTTCTGCTCACTCCCCTGAAACTCCATTGGCAAAATACTCAAAATACGTGTTTTATGATGACAATGGAGAGCAATGCATCATTGACAATGCAGAATTTGAAGAGGAAGAGAAAGAAATAATTGATATTTTTAATTCCCATTCGGAAATCTTGCCCAGTAAACCATTTTATGAGCGGGGATCTTTAAACGAAAATTATAATTTGTTTCCAATTTCTTTTGATGTCTCACCGTGCAATCCTGCAGATGAAGATATGAATCAAAATAACATGTCCACACAAATATATGACTTTGGAAATCTTGCCAAGTAATCCATTCTATGAGAGGAGATCTTACAATGAAGATTATCATTATAATCCAATTTCTTTGAATGCCTTACCATGCAATTCTGTAGATGAAGATGTGCAAGATAATAATATTCCCAATAATGAGAAGTTGGAAATTTTGCCAAGTAATCCATTTTATGAAATGGGATCTCGCAATGAAAATTATTTTATTCCAATTCCTTTGAATGCCTCAGCCGTGTAATTCTGCAGATGAAGATCTGCAAGAGAATGCTGTCGATTCTTTCAAAAAGAAAAATGTTTTAAGAAACATGAAATCCTTTTTCAAGAAACTTCGAACCGATAACAGCAATGGTTTTACGTACAAAAGATTTAAATAATTTTACGAGCCACTTTTGTGCAATACAAATACTACAAAACACATTCCATATAAAATATCGTATAGCATGGCAAATATAATTTTGGAATATGCAAAAAAAACAGAAATTTTTTAAAAAAAACCTTCTTCACTCAATTAATTGCTGGGGGAAAAGAGAAAAAATACTCAAATGGGTTTATAAGCAGACTGTAATTTAAAATCTTAAGCGAAAGCCGTAACCCCTGACATTAAAATGTCAAACGAAGGCCTGGACTTTTTCCCCATCACATTAACATTCCTAGCGAAGGCCTGGACTATCACCTGACATTAATATGTCAAGCAAAGGCCTGGACTATTATCTGGCATTAATATGCCAAGCGAAGGCCAAGACTATTTATTCATATTCCTAGCGAAGGTCTGGACTATAATCCGACATTAATATGTCAAGCAAAGACCTGGACTATTAAATAATATTATTCCTAGCGAAGGCCTGGACTCTAACCTGACATTAATATGTCTATCGAAGGCCTGGACGATATTTATTAACTTGAACCTGTCAAGATGTCTGGATTATTTGTTAGAAATATGTTACGCAAAGACTTGTGTACCTATTTCCTCACATTGCCATATAAAAGAAAACACATGAGCAATTGCCTTATAGCTTCTTTAGGAAAGTATGTAATGTTATCTATGGTTACCATCTACGGTAAAAAGCGTGGACATATACGTGATCTAACACCTCAAAAGAAAACCCCCTGCTGCATAGTAATAACATCTTAGAATGTATAGATCGCTACTTGACTGTAACATCTTATGAGAAGGAACGGAGCTGCTACTAGAACATAACTGTCTGAAGATGATGTGAACTGCTACTTCTACGGCTGGGGATTCTCTGCTACTGTGGTATCTTCTTTGCACCTGATTCTAGTCATTTGTATGAGGCGGACATACACATGGCTGAAGTCATTTCAACTTATGGAACGAAATTTTTATTCAAAGATATTCGAGTGTTAAAAACATTTATTCCAATATACATACCTATAGGTTTATTTTAAACACTATTATCAATAGAAGTATTCTGCTACAATAGTGAAAATTATGTAATAGCCTTTTTGTTCCTAATTTCAAAATAAAACTTTTCCGCGTTCAGTGCTCTTGTACTGTGTCATTCATTTTGTGGTGTGCCTCGCTGAGAATTCCTTTATTTTTACCTTTTGAAAGTATTATTCATATTTTTACTTTAAGTTTCATATTTTGGTAGCATATTTTAAATATTTTTTTGTGTCCGTTCTCGTCTCTGTTTTCCTTACATATCCTGCAAGTTTGTCGGCCCCGTAATGAATCATCCTGTAGATCAGTGATTCCCAAAGGGATCTATTTAGACCCCCAGGGTCTATGACGACCTGCAACGGGTGCAAGTCAACAAAAAAATAATTTGAGGGTCCATGAGATTTAAGTGGGGGACTATGATAGTGGCTCTCATTAGCCCGGCACTACTCGCGCAGGGTGTGTCATACACAACGTCTAACTTTTTTCAACGCTCCTTCTAAATCTTTTATGAAAAATGGGTAGTTTCTCGTGTAGCTGACTTTAAGGTCATATTCTTTGAAGGGCCTTAGCTTGTAGGCCAATTCTAAATATATATTTTGGGGTATCACATCTTCGGGTATGCCATATCCTGCGCGTTAATGCCAGTTACAGTTCTGAATGCATGAACACGTTTTAAATCTCCCTTATTCTATGGCGTATTATTGTAGTTATGATGAAGAAATGTGATATTTAAGTAACTTAATAAATACAGTATTTAATAGATATAGTACAACGGTATATTCGGATGAAGAATTTCCTTTCGCGGTTATGATGAGGAAAAAACAAATTAAGATTATAACAGCAATTATGATTGCTCCACTGAGATCAATCCAGATTTAGAAAAGAGAGACACTGTTGAAAATAAATGTTTTATATGTAGAGACACAAAAACATTTGATGAGAACGTAATTTTAAAGGAGATAACTCGTACATATTTTATTCACTTTCAGATGAACTTTTGAAAAAAAAAATATTGCTGGAACAAAATAAGAGAAAATAAAAAAGAAATTCCAAAATTTTTAAATTTAAAGAATAGAGAAGTTTACTCATATATGTTTAGTTTGAAAAATATATAGATTGAAAAAAGATTAAGATCCAGTGAAAACATCTCACTTACTCACGACGCAATTAAAGGAGTGTATAAACAATGCACTGAATACCTTATAAAAAGAACAGAAAAACTAAATCTACGTGGGAAAAATGTGATAAACATGTTGTACTTCCTAGTTTTCTTCCTTTTTAACCTTTGTATACAGATCCTATGGTAAAAACACAATGTTAACACCCTAGGGTCTGACACACCCTTCGCGAGAACTTTAGGTCTTTTTTTCACGCGAGTGATGCCGGGTTAAACTAAATCGTGATTTTAATTTTAAAAGAAAATTTAATCAAATCGAAACCAAAATGTTACCAATTTAACAGATTTATTTACTAAATTTAATGAGGTTAATTTGCACTTACAAGGTGGCAGCATATTTTTTTTAAACGAGATCCATTTTAGCATTTCATTCTAGAGTTAAGCTAAAGAAGTATAATACTGGAGGTCCTGAAGTTTCTCAACTAGTGTCACAGACATTCTGTCTGGACGTTTTAACCGACGTTCAACATTTGACTGCATTTTATTCAGATTTTGAAACCAGGTTTGAGAATGCTTTGACTAAGACAATACCACAGTAAGCAATAAATTTATATGGTCACATTGCAAAAAATTTCACATGAAAATTTCACAAAAAAATTCACATTTCACTGATTGTAATATGCATTAATGAAGATCTTGAAGTTTAGAAACGGATGTCAGCAATTTTGGCTTGAAAAACGCAAACCTGTAATTTGTCCCGAATTATAGAATATCGTGAGGAAGTTTTTAATTGTTTTTCCTAGTGAAAAGGAGTTTCAGTGCGTTTGCGGTTGACTATCTCCGAAAAAGGGGGGGGGAGAACTGGGCACTATTAACAGAGGAGATTTAAGGTTAAACCTGACCAGATAGATAACAAATGTTGAAAATTTTTTATTGTAGCGCCAGATTCATCTCCCCATTAAAATCATTTGTTTGTTGGTTATTTTATTTAAATTTTTATATATTAATGAACTTTTAATTTAATTAATCAACATGTGCTTTTTAAATTGTAAACATTGCATTTCGCTAGTTAAAAATTTAATTCTTTTAAAGTTGTGGGAGTGGTGACCTATTTGGCACCCCTCTCTCACCGTCTTGCCTACCTAAAAGTGTGGGGGGAAACAAAGCATCACCAGCAATTCCATAATAACTATTATTTTATTTCTCTTCAAACGCACTTAATCAATCACAAGTGAAACAATAAAAGGAAACCCTAGGAATGATATATAAAGTGAGTAATCTAATCTCATAAATAACTCTAAGTAAACACGACTAAGTGAACTAGACAAGGAGAACAATCGCTAATGATACGATAACTAAATCTAATTCAATCTATCTTAGATCCTCAGTCTAATAATTTAATATCTTAGCAACTATTTCCTTGATTCGCTCTATGTTTGTGAATAAAACATTCTAATATTCCCACCTACGTATCACCGCAACAGCTCTCCGGCTCCTTCTACCTTACATTTACAAAACCTTAAATTTATATAGTCAAACTAATTTAAATATCAGGGTTTCTACTTGAGAGGCTGTGAATTAACGTTAATACTAGCCCCAAAGTTTCCCCAAGAGGATTAGTGGAGAAAAGATTCGTATAGATCCGTCACAAAGTAGTATTAGTAGTAGTACTAGCTGTCAAAAAGACATTTAAGTTGATAAATTTGCAAAAATTCAATATCAATTAAGCAGGGGTCTACTTCAAACCGAAAAACAGGGCAAGGGGTCTGTGAGACAAAAAAGTTTGGGAACTTTTGTACTACAGGAATTAACTATAAATCGGATCACTTACGTCCAGGTAATACACCTTCTAATTCATATCTTTCTAATCCAATTTAGCACTTAATTGACCAAATCGTCAATCTTAATATTAATTAAATAAGCCTACCTTCACGCTAATCAATTACTGCTATCCTTTAGCAGTCTAACCCCTCTCTCCCCACTAACTCGAAAGTTTAATCTTTAAATACAAGCCTTGATTTGCATAATCACATCTTCTTCGGAGGAGGAAAGTTTTCAATAGAATAAATTTCAAAGACCCAATATTCCAAAAGAGAACTATTAGTAGGAAGAACGCGAATAGACACATTACAAGATATGTCATTAAAAGTTCTAGCACTAGAGTGACATTAATTAAATCAAAACTCAAACAAGAAGTGTTTTGTAATTAGTTATAAAACTTATTTTACTGTAAGAAATACAACTTTAAGCTGGTTTGGAGATGCTTCTTTTCATACAAAATACATAAAATGACAATACTAAAAAGTAATAATAAGCAGATAACGATTTTCATATGTCTTGCAACTTTAAGGAAAAGTAAGAAGTCAGTATTCCTGCATTGAGTCATAATATTATACATAGAAATCTCATAAAAGGGCCCTTTTAAAAAGGGATAGCAAGCACATAATGAGATTTCCAAAGGCTTGTAGTATTAATGGAATTGAAGATGTTAATATCCATGTATTGAGTCATAGAATTAAAAATAACAATGACATAAAATACATAAAAAATGACACTCTTAAAATTAATAATAAGCATAAAAGTATTTTCGAATGACTCGTAGTATTAATGGAATTGAAAATGATAATAATCATGCATTGAGCTATAATACTGTTTATAAAAATAACAAAAATGATGGTTACCACTTTTTTTTGTTGCATCTTGAATTTTTTACCTAATTTTAGTTTATAAATTTATTCTATAATGATGGGCGAAGTGTTTGTCAGAAAATGATTTTGACATTTTCAGCAGAAACTCACTCTATATTTTATAAAATTATAGATTCAAAATACTAATATAACATCGACTGAATAAACAATGGCGTCTCAAGTTTTGGGAAGGTTTCATGTTAAGAATTCTCTTACGCTTACGAGATAAAAGCTTTTTCTACCTTAAAAAAACTTAAATATAACAAGGCATGTAAACATGTGTTTCACACACATAGCTATAATAACAATAATAAACATAGCAAATACCTTTTCCTTTACTTTTTATCTTTTATGCATGCACATATACACAACTGGCTATTCATATACATTCTTAGTGGATAATTATTCAACAAAAAAAACATGCTTAACCAATTTCAAGTATGTGGGTCTAACAATTCAAAAACAGGAATTTTTTTTCTATAACTCCCCTTGACCTTTTGCAATCCTCCTTAGGGGTCGATTTTCGTTTTATATATACTCTTTGTTAGAATAAATCTATTCCATGAAAGGAACATGCCTACCAATTCTCTAGCAGGTAGATGTAATAGTTTAAAAACGGAAAAATTTATCTATTACTCCCCTTCATCCCCCGAAACGAAACTTGAGGTTTAATTTTCGTGAAACCCATTTTGTAGCGGTTCTCCACTCTACGAAAGGAATCTGCTTACTAAATTTTAAAACTGTTTGTCTAATAGTTTAAAAATGGGAATAATTAAATGTAACGCCCCTTGAGCTCCCGCAACTCCACTTGGGATCTGTTTTCACAAAACCCATTTTGGGAATTGTACTCTATGAAAGGAATCTGCTTTCGAAATTTGAAGACTGTGAGTTTAATATATTAAAAATGGAAAAAAAAATATCTATAACGCCCCTTGAGTCCCCACACCACCACCTAGGGGTCGATTTTCGCAAAAACCGTGGTATAGGGGATATTTAATCCTTGAAAGTACACTGATTATCATATCGCAAGACTGTACGTCCATTAGTTTAAAAATGGAAATAACTAACTATAACGCAATTTAAGCCCCGCAATGCCCCTTGGGTGTCGATTTTCATGAAACCCATTTTGTAGCGTATCTCTACCCTATGAGAGGAATCTGCTTACCAAATTTCAAGACTGTGCGTCTAATAGTTTAAAAATCAGAATAATTATTCATATCTCACCTTAACCCCCCGCAACAAGCCTTGGGGGTCAATTTTCCCAAAACCTATTTTGTAGCGGATATTTACTCCATGAAAGAAACATGCCAAGCATTTTTCAGCAGGTAGGTCACGTAGTTTAAAAAAGGGAAATATTCATCTATTACGCCCCTTAATCCCCCTCAACGCCCCTTAGGGCTATTTTCACAAAATCCATCTTATAGCTGATCTCTACTCTATGAAAGGAATCTATTTATCAGGTTTAAAGACTGTGCGTCTAATAGTTTAAAAATGGAAATAATTATGTATAAACCCCCTAAGCCCCCACAACACCCCTTGGGGTCGATTTTCACCAAACTCATTTTGTAGAGGATCTCTACTCAATGAAAGGAATCTGCTTCCCCAATTTCAAGATTGTACAAAATTATTTATAACGCCTCTTAACCCCCCTTAACACCCCTTGCGTTTCGAATCTTGCAAAATCCGTTCCATAGCGGATCTCTACTCCATGAAAGGAGTATGTCTACCAAATTTCAAGTCTATAGGTTAAATAGTTCCGGAGAAATCGTGATTAGTCAGTCAGTCAGTGAGTGGGTCGCTTTTCTAACTTATATGTATATAAATAAGCATATAAATGCATACATACAGGCATGTAATCATTTAGATAATTGCAATAAATATAATTAAGGAAAGTAATAAACAGAAATATAACACAATACAGTTTCGAACAGACATACACAGAAACACCATATATATATATATGGCGATTTCATATGAATTAAAACATTTTACTAAGATAATCTTTATCTTTTTGCAATCGTTGAAAGAATGATGAAACACTTTGATATTTGAAAAGTTTGACATTTTATTGACGAACCCACACACACTTATAAATGGTCAAACAAATTCAAACAATAGAAGAGCCAAAATCGTTCTTTTTCTTTTCGGAGATTTCAGCTTTGATTGCTTCTTCAACCGGAAGCTTTGAAAATCATATGGTTTACTTTACTGATTACATTGATTGGTTAGAATACACGGAGGATGAAATATTGCACTATTTTATTTTGAAATGTACGAACGTCGCAGTTGTTTTAGGAGATAAAATTGTGGATAAAAAGATATTTCCTGTTAAGCGGGTAAACTATAAAATTCATTATTACGCGAAGTCTCTTGGAGCTCTCCAGAGACCACCATAAAATAAATAAAATTCCTCAACAGTTGATTTAAATGTTGAATTATTTATATATATAAAGTTGGATGTTTGTAAATATGAAATCGCTTAACTCAACCGTTCAAACGATCACTATGTAAATTGCTATGTATATGTATTTTTTTGTGGATAATTGCAACAGAAAGTAATATTAACATATTACACATCCAGATATAAATTATTTACACTATTTTAAGCGTTAATTATACAAAATTTGTAACAATACGTTACATTTGCTATTCAGAGATTAGCTTAGAAAGATGTTTTCAAAAATCGACCCACAAGAGAGTTACGGGGCATTATAAATAAAAAATCCTTCTTATCAGCTGTTGGACCTTCAGACTTTAAATGTAACTTATACGGTTTTTTTTTTGGTTCATCTGAGATATGCAAAAAGCTTTCTTTTGTTTAAATTGCAACAGATTGAAGGATAAAAACTTCTTTATCCTTCAATCTGTATTATTTAATGTTTCAATTCACCCGTGAGAAGAAGGCGCATACCAGCTAGATGTATATTAATATATATATATATAGAGAGAGAGAGTACCTGTTCTTTAGTAATAGAGAACAGTGAATAAGAATTTCATAAAATAATATTCTCTATATACTCACCGACGTTCAAAATTGAGTGTTCCGTTCCCAATATAGCTCTTTTATAGTTTGCAAGATATATTAACTCAAATAACCTACCCCGAACTATTCTTTATAATAAATCCTAATTAATGTAGCTCAATAATAATTCATTTAACATATTTCCACTACATCATTCCATTCAAATGATTCTAAATTAAAGTACTACCGAAACTTTCCCAAATTGATTTGTTCTCCTTTTGTCTCAAGTAGTCTGAAACTAGCGCCAATAACTCTTCGGAATTTTGACAAGATGATGCTTCAGATCTTTCATGCAACGCCCTGTGTGAAAAGCCTCTTATCGGAACTCTTTAATTAAAGCAGGAGAACTTCGAATTCTTGTTTTAAGATTCTTTTGTGTTGTAAAGAATGTCGTGACAGGTATACATCTGATAACGACATTAGCTAAAGGAGTTATCGAGCATATAATGCAACCAAAGGTTAGTGACATTGCAAGCAGCTAAAGGACTTGAAACAGTAAAGGAACATTGATGTAAAAGATTGATTAAAAACTGAGCTAAAAATGTTTACTAAGAAGCATTTTTCCACTGATAATTGTGACTGGTGTTGTTTTTTCGAGTCTGTTGACATAGAAGATCTTTTGTGTACCGGGGCTAATGTATATGTTAAATCTATCGATACTAGGAAGTTATTATGTTGGCCTGGTTTGGAAGCCTGAAAAGTTGGGTACCAGCTCAAAAGTCGTCTTCGACACTTGGTTGAGGTTCAAAATGACAAAGTCCGTTATCATCCAGGAATTTGTATTCTATTTAGAATGCGTGCAGAAACTATAAAATAAATGATCTTTTGAAAAATTTTCAAAATTTTTCCAATGTATCCAATTGAAATATGAAAGGAAAAATCTTGAGTATATTACTAAAAAACATTATAGCAAAAGAGTTAACAGTATTCCTTTATGAGCATGATTAATGCTGATAAAAGCATGTCAATCTAAAAATAATGTAATAGAATGGTGCTTGTCGGAGATTTGATATGATGCATGATCGTCCATGACTGCTGTAAGACTCTCACAAGGTATTCTACCAGCTGTTTTCGAGATTTTATTAAGAGGTCTTAAGGTACCCGAACACGTTCGGAGTACTGTTCAACAAAATAACATACTAAAACATTATAAATGCTCTTTTAGGACTCAATACCAATAAATATTACTATTTAACTATCAATATTTAAAATAAGTTACCTGAATTTTACAAAAATCACAATTATAAGTGAAATTTTAGCAATATTTTCGAAAACCTTCAAAGTGGTTAGAAAAAAAAGTAACAAACATATATTAATAAAAGTATTATTAAAAGAAATTAGATGCATTTATCTAGAAAATGTACAAATTTTTTAATTTTTGATTAAAACTTGAATATTTTAGAGCTGACTGAGTAAACATTATAAGAAATGTTACATTCTTTATGAGACCATTATTTAAATAACAAGCCATAACTCAAAAAGTATTCATACTATAGGAAATATTTTAGTACATTCTCTAGAAAATAACATAAATATCATATTCAAAAAGTTTTATAACGAATTAACATTCGTAATATTTTGAGTTATCAGACTCGCCTGATAGATTTTGAGCAATTTAAATGCCCACTTCTGGTAGATCAAAAACCAACTTCCGGTTTTTCTAACTTTATAAAATTGATTGTAACTTGTCCTCTAGGTAGCGAAGAAACAAAACAAAGTATGTTTCGTAAAGTCAAAAGATAGCTCTATTCAATAAATTAAAAAACAAAAATATCTGTCTTGACTGAATTTGGTCATTTTCAACATGTTCGGATACCCCCTTAAAACAGTAAATCCCTCTGCTTTATCACGACACTACTTAGCTCCGGAAGTATTCTGGGAGGATTCTGGCAAGCTGCAATCGCTCAGTCATGAATTTCTCAAGCATGCTCTATGGGATTCAATTCTGGAATTTTGGCTAACCACTCAATACTCTGAATATCCAAACCATACTCTGAATATTGACCATCCAAACCCTCTGTGAATAAGGGTCATCTACAAAAATTAACCAGGTGACAAATACCTTACTCAGGGCAGTCATATCTCGCCGCTGTAAGTATAGCAGTCCAGGAGCCTTCTTGAAACACTTGCAACTCTGTAAGCCCGTAAAACATCACACCGGCTACCAGGATAGCTTCCTGTAATTTTCTCAATATTTATAAGAAATTTAACTCATGTTGCGTGTATTTTGCTTAAAACGTTGAGATCATTTCGATGTAAGAAATTTTCCTTTATAAGTTTGATAAACACCTAAAATATTTAATTTCTAAATGAAATTTTCCCTAAAATTATTAATCTATTTTTTTTTTATCTTTCTTAATTTTCTTTTATAATCGTACTAGAAATTTTCAGAATCCTATTTTTCGAATTCTAGTTGAATATTTTAATGTTTTTAAAATATACTCTTATCATCTTATCCACCTACTAAGTAAGATGTACACTGGTGTCCAAAAGTTAAGCATAAATCATAAAATGCAAAAAACATGGAGTAAATATTCGTAAAATTATTCCAAATTTCTTGCGGATATTAATTGGGTGAAGAAGAAACATTGGGTTTATGCAAAACTTTTTAGTCGCTGCGCGAAACACCGGCGCATGTGGGAACGCGAAGAAACCGATTCACGCAGCACAGGCAGTTCAGACAAGTTTCGTGCAACTGCTGTGCGAAGGAATGTTGTTAACCATCAAACAAGGTGAATGATGGCACAAAGACGCCGATTGGACATGTTTACGAAAGGAAGAATCATTGGAATGCTGGAATCCTCACGATCACAAACCGAAGTGTCTCGAATTCTAAATGGGACCAGTCTGTGATCTCAAGACTGTGGCAGAGGTTTCAAAGAACGGGAGATGTTACCCGACAACCAGTATCAGGTCGACCAAGAGTCAAAACCCTTGCCAAGAACGATATCTGGTAATAAGTGCGCGACGTCAGAGGGGCAGTACTGTCAGAGCACTGGGTTCGGCGCTCACATTCACCACAGGAATACGAATTTCGAGACAAACTGTTTACAGGAGACTCAATCATGTTGGCCTGTATGCCAGAAGACCGGCAGTTTGCATTCGCCTCTCGTCTGCGCATAAACGCGCTCGTTTGAACTGTAGTTTGAAATATGAACATTGGAGTGTAGGAGAGTGGGCCAATGTGATGTTCAGTGACGAGTCCCGGTTTAGTCTGAGTAGTAATTATCGGTGTGTAACGATATGGAGAGAACGTGGAACACGTTTTGAACCAAGAAACATAACGGAAAGACAATCATTTTTCATCAAGGGGAGTAATGGTATGGGCAGGCATCATAATGGACGGCCGCACAGACCTCCATTTCTCTGACACGGGGTCTGTGACTGCTCAAAGATAAAGAGATGAAGTTCTTGAGACTTACGTTCGCTTGCTTCGAGGTGCTGTCGGTCCTGACTTCATAAAAATGGATGATAATGCGCCATGTCACCGAGCGGTGCTGATTGATGACTTCCTTGAAACGGAAAACATCCAGCGCCTGTCGTGGCCTGTAAACTCCCCTGATTTAAATCCTATCGAGAATGTATGGGATATGCTCGGGAGACAAATTGCAGCCTTTTTGCACCCACCAAGCTCCGTTACAGAACTGAAGAGGGCTCTCCAAGAAGCTTGGAATCGTTTAAGCCCACAACTCATTCATCATCTCATAGCAAGTGTGGTAAATCGCTGTGCAGCATACCTGGCTGTTAGAGGTGACCGCACGCCTTAATTAAACTGCGGCATCAGTATTTTATTTAATGTTTTCTTTCATTTTTTCTTCAAAGTGTGAATCCTTGCTATGCTCAGTATTTTTTCTAATTGCTACTTTGGATCATAAAATTAATTATTATCATTCTTTGGATTTGCTTCCTTATTTTATAACTATTTTACACTCGCATATCACGTTTCCCGCAATTCTGATTTACAGTTCCTTCTTTATTCACATAATTATCAGTTATGCTTAACTTTTGGACACCAGTGTACATCAGAATTATTGCATCACCCGTTTTTGATTCATAATCACAGAATAGTTTACTTTTGCATTAAATCTCTTTTAAATCCCCCCTTAAAGAAAATCTTTAATATATATATATATATATATTTATATATATATATTCAAAATTTCTCTACAAGAGAGAGATGAATTACATGATTAATACTTAAAAGAATATCAATTGCCAGATAACAAGACAACAGAATTTAGAAGGAGATATGAATGATTAAATAACACAGTAAAATATAAAAGAATGGATGCTTCAGTATTATCAACATTGCTGACTTAGGACAGCTAGTATACATAAAATTTTCTTTAAAAAAATCCTTCTGTATAAAAGTGGGGTTGAACATGTTTTTTGGCCAGCCAACCAGCGCACTGTATATATATATATATATTTATATATACATACAGCGCGGCAAACAAGTTTTAAATCTGTGTCCGTAAAAAGAAATGGAAACAAGAAATTAATTCCTGTTTTGGTTTCTTATTCAAAATAGGACAATCTGGCTTCAATGCACTTGTTGTATATATATATATATATATATATATATATATACATATATATACAGTCGTACATTATATAAAAATACATACCATAATTAGTGCAACGCAGCCAAAATTAATGCCTGAAAAAACATAGTATAATAAAATGAAAAAATAACAAGACAAAATTATACTACCAATAAAGCTAAAAGATCAAAACTAGATTCTAAAAACATAACTATAAAATATCTGGTGGAAAATAGGTCTTATATAGATAGATGGATAATAGGTCTCTTAGGATCATAATAGGTTTCCCTTTTAGTCCATAGACTCTTTTGGCTTCTTCCATTTCAAAGTTCTATCTCTGTTTCCCGTTATACATACGTTTATTTAAATTTAGTACAATATATTCATTTTAACCATTAATTTCATAGTTATGCTTCTTATAATCTGATATATTATTTCTATCTTTTACCTTTGTTGGTTGCATAATTTTGTCTTGTTATTTTTTCATTTTATTATTCTATATAATATATATACATATATATCCACAATATCTTAATTTAATACAGATAAATAGAAACAACTATAAAGCAAATTTTCTTGGTATAGAAATTAAATTAAAACAATGAAATAAGTTACTAACATTTATGCAAATGAGAAGACTTTAAATTCAATATTATAAAAGTACCACATTAGGAAATGTACATGTGTCTATATTCAGAAATATTGTCATTAATTACATACAACGCAATAAATTTCAAATTTAAAAAAATCAGAAAAAAATATAAAAACTATAAACATTTTACTAAATACTGTTTAATTCAAAAATACCCAATTAATTTTATTAATGGTTATTTGAATAAAGAAATTATAAATAGTAAGGGCTAAATTTCCACAGTAGAGCCGTGGGTTGCCTAGTGGTTAGAGCATCGGACTCCACACCGGAAGGCCCAGGTTCGATGCCACCAGATACCCGCCGAGTACACACGGAGTACGTGCTCGTTAAATCAGTGGGTCGAAATGGTGTCGCCATCTATCGTGTTGTACCGAGCAAAATCGTACTGTCACCTGCGTGGGGTTCAAAGCTTAGGCTAACTACAGGCGTAAAACTCTAGTCCTTAGCCGTGAAGAATTTCGTGGACCTTGATCTGATGTTACTGTCGATCAGGTGGCATAAGCAACAACATCAACTACAAATTTCCCTAGTTTATTATTATAAATTTATTATTTTTCCTAGATAGTTATAGTTACCTCTAAATTCTAATTTTAGATAAAATTACTTGTTCTCTTAATATTTTTAAAATTTAATTTAATTTATTTTCGTTAATCATATATACTATAAGTGTCCCTAAGGTAATGGTAGTATATTCAAATAGCTATCAAGAAAAATACAGGATAAAAGTAAAAAGATACATTTAAATTTGGATTCAAAAATGAGATGTACTACATATATGTTTGAAATACACAGATATACAGGGTGGTCCCAAATGCACGGTACAAGCTTTAAGGGCAGGTACAGGGCATTGTAATAATTATTTATTGTATAGAAATGTATGGTCGCAAGTGACGCTGTGAGGCAAAAGCACAAAAAGTAAAAAACAAGAGGAAAGACAAAGTCTTTATTGAAAGCACCGTTAATAAGCGTAATGTTTACAATAGCTGTTTATAGCTCGAAGTCAATAAGACTTTCACTCACTCACTCCTCTATTTATCTGGAATACAACGTTGTAATGGACGGACGGCCCATAAGAGTGTTAGGCGTCAGAATACAGATCAGCCATATATAGCCAAAACATTTTTATTTATTATTCCTTACTAAATATCTACAACCCTGGGCAGGATACAAAAGTTACTTTAGGAACAAAAGCAAGGTAGAAGATATATTCGATTCAATTAACTTATGTCTAGCACTCTTTGATTACTTACGGTCTGAATTACCGTAATTAATTTCGCAGCAATTAGCGCTCTTGTGGATATTATTCAATTGTAACTTATTGGTTCAAAATTTTCAATTAACAAATCCTTAAATATTCAGCAATTAAGCGTCGAGCCACTCTCGACTAGCTTTCTATTACTTTGCGCGAATCATTAACTTCTAACATCTAACTACTTAAATCTCTCTCTCTCTCTCGAACCAAAAAGTTGTGACGGATCTTTACGGTCTTTGAATAACCTCCTCTATTTTTCTTAAAACAATTTATTTATTTCAACCAATCTTCACCGAGAGCCAGGCGTGATTTATGTAAAAAGGATATACACTCATGTCCATAAATTAAGGATAATTCAGAATCACACAGAAATTGAACTCTAAAATAAAAATTTCGCCTGTAGAATTATCACACACATCTTGAAGAAGAATATGCAAATTACAGGAAACCACCGGATCGCGCGGATAGTACGTCACAATGACGAGAGTGTAAGAGAGGGGTATATAAGGAATGGTGGCAAAGAAGTAAAATGGTTCACAAGCGCTTTAAAAGCCTTTCAGTGCAATAGCCGCATAGTTATGGCACAAAGGAAGCATTTGGATGATTTTACGTGGTAGAATTATCGGACGACTGGAATGTGAACGTACCCATCTGGAAGTGTCCCAGGAATTTGGAATCGCCCAGAGTGTCATCTCCAGGCTTTGGCAACGATTCCAAGATGATGGTAATGTGAGTAGATGTTACAGCACAGGTCGCCCCCGAGTTACAACGCCGAATGAGGACCGGTATTTGGCAGTTACTGCCAAAAGAAACAGACGTAGCACAGCATCAGACCTATCTCGTCAGCTCTCTTCAGCTACCGGTACGACAGTTTCAAGGCAGACCGTGTACAGACGCTTAGGGCACATTGGTCTATATGCTCGTAGGCCTGTCAGATGTGTTCCCCTTACCGCAACTCACTGTCACCTGCGATTAACCGGGAGTAGAGAGCATGCATTGTGGACACCGAACAGTGGTCTTGTGTGATGTTTTCCGATGAGTCCAGGTTTAGTTTGCAGTCTGATTATCGCCGGACATTCATATGGAGAGCTAAAGGTACCCGTTACCACCAAGAGAACACCATTAAACGACACCGTTACGGTGGTGCAGGATGGCTCGTTTGGGGAGGAATTATTCTTGGTTCCAGAACTGACCTGCATGTTCAGAGTGTAACGATGACATACCACATCTATCGGGATGTCATTCTGGAACAACATGCACGTTTATTTCGGGGCGCCATGGGTGTTGAATTTCTGTTTATAGATGACAACGCCCGTCCTCACCCTGCAAACATTGTAGACGAATGCCTTCAATCGTAGGATATCACCCGTATGGATTGACCAGCATACTCACAGGATTTGAATCCAATAGAGCATGTTTGGGATATACTTGGCAGACGAATTGCAACCCGTCAACCCCCTCCCACCGGTCTACCGGAACTTCGGAGGGCATTGCTTGATGAATGGTGTAATATTCCCCAAGATCAGATTGATAATTTTATACTCAGCATGCTAGGCATTGTAAGGCTTGTATTGCATCGTCCGGGAGACATACTCCGTATTAATCATCATACTAACCATGTTATACTGTTTTTTGTAAATAGGTTCTTTTTTGAAATTTGCTCCAGGGAGTAAAAATTGCAATTTTTATTAATTATGTCAAACATATAGCATCATTTTTGTTCTTTACCTTTTGTTTAATAAATAGACTTTACAAATAAGTCAAATTTGTTTTGCTTCTGTCTCTTTCTTTGCCTGAACTTCATTATCCTTAATTTATGGACATGAGTGTATTATATAAGTTCGGTTTTCGCGAGTTAAGAAGTTAAGGGATAGGAAGAGAGAAGTTAAGTGAATTAAAGATCGAGACGTCAACACGAAGTTGTTGACAATCGTAGATAACCTTTTACGTGTGGAGGTACGCGAGGAGAAGCGGATTGAATATAGTGAAAATCCTTATTACAGAGCGTGGATTCTTCACCCATTCTTCCAGCCATTAAAAAGGCCGAAGTCGTCACGAAGGAACAGCCGATGTAAAATATAAGGTCAGTGATTTTATTTGAGATATTGAGATTATTCGCACGTGGCGTAGCTGTAACTGTGCGCGTTTAAACTTTCCTAGATTCAGTTGATATTCTGAATATTCCGCTAGTAGTGATTCTCCGCTTAGTTACTCCACTCTCATTTGTTTTTCTTAAATTGATTAGTGTGTGTCTAAACGTACTTGCTGATAAGAATCAATAAATCTATTTGAATTGCAATTAAGCCTTTTAATCATTTAAGTTCACGTACACATCCTGCAGTATTTTCAGATAGACAGGGAGGTAGTAGTGTAAGGGGTGGCCTTAAGTCACAACATAGTTAATGCTTAAATATAAGCTTTCATTTACATAAACCACGTCTTCTTCTTCGAGAGAAAGTTTCCAATACAACAATATTTAAAGACACAGTTTTCCCCAAGAGGATTAGTAGGAGGCTAGCTAATAGACCCGTTACAGCGTTAACTTAAAACAAGGCTGTATTGCCTTAACTAAAGGAGATAAGATTAAACTGAGGGGGCCGTGGGTAGCCTAGTGGTTAGAGCATCGGACGCCAGACCGGAAGGCCTGGGTTCGATGCCCGATGCCACCAAATACTCGCCGAGTACAAACGGAACACGTGCTCGTTAAATCTGTGGGTCCGATTGGTGTCGCCATCTATCGTGAGCAAAATCGTGCTGTCATCTTCATGGGCTCAAAGCTTAGGTTAATGACAGACCTATCTCTAGCCCGTTGCCATGATGAATTTCGTGGGTCTCAATCTGTCTACGTCAGACAGGTGGCATAAGCAACAAAAACAACAACAAGATTAAACTGAAGATGGTAATTTCTGAGATGGGCTCAATAAAATCTCTCTTTAGTGTAGTAGTTATTTATTAATTTAAGTTTCACAAACACAAAACCAGTCATTTACAAAAACAAGGGACAAAGTACATGGACGGTTTTTCATAGCAACCGCACTCTTTCCTCACCTGGGCTCTACTGAAGATTGGTGGTCACTAGAGGGCTCTTCTGCTGCTTAGATCAGTCAGTTCCAGATATAATAATAGGGGCTTCAAGCCAAATCTTTTACTGAAAACATTCTGACAATGATAAAGAAGAGAATTAATATTCCAAAATGTAAAATACTACACAGCAAAAATTTACATTTAGTTCCCTTGAGTGTTGAACTGTTTGTGTCTAAAATATTTATAATATAATGTCGTATTCCAATAATTACTTTGTTGCCAAATTCCTTCTACCGTGTGATTTATTATATATATCCATACAGTACAGATCTTCTAATTTACGAAGAACTGAGAGTAAAATGCCAACAGTTATGAGGATAAATGATGGTATAGTTATTTATTTCTTCACTACAGAAACATCACTTAGCTGGAAAGGGCTGATAGTTATTATTTTCAATACGGTGCACTTTTCTGCTATCCATCACTTAAATCTCCTAAATCAATTTGCTCAGAGGTAAATGCAGGAAAAGAGAAATTGTAGGAAGGAATTGTTTTGAAAGTATATGTGATAGATATGAGCCGTCTGAAAAATGTAATAGCATGTAAGAAATTTTTTCTTGATTTTATACTGCATGGGTTTAAATATTGAAATATTTTCGTATAAAGATATTGGTAGAAGTATACTTTACTGGTTAATGCGGGGTGGGAAAATTTTTTTCGTTTGGAGGCCACATTATGAAAATGGAGGATGATGAAGTGCCGAACCTTTTTGAAATGATTGCATTCATTAGTTAAATTTGTGCATCTCAGAAAATTTATAAATTGTACTATAAAAATCAATAAATATAAGTTAAATAAAATGGCGGCGATTTTATTCAATTTAATTACTATGCAAATTTTATATATATAGTTGTAATCACATTTACTTTTAAGATCAGTTTAATGAGAAAAATGCAGCCTATTACACTCTTTTATAATACTTTTTTTTAGAGCTTGAAATTCCCATATCAGCCTGCTAGTTAATGTCAGTCAACTTGCAACTATATTTACTTTTGTTGAAAAAAAAAACTTTACTCACAAATACATGTAGACCAAATATAGAGAGTATTTTCAGTCTACAGTAGAACGTCGTTATCCGAACGTTTATTATCCGGAGCTTCAAATATCCGAACCAAAGCCCGGATCCGTTTTCGAACAGTGCAATGCTCAGCATTTGTTTCCTGTGAAGCCAAAAATGACTGGAAAACCCAAGGTGAGGGATATTTGGGGAATTTTAACTGAGTGATTTGGTAAACATCTGCGCAGAATATTAGGTCAGTTTGTGAGGGGTGTATACATGCTCTTTTGTTGAGTTTTGTTGATGTAGAAACCTGGATGGCAGTGATGCAGAAGACTGGATTTCAAATACTAAATGATGACGAGATTGTGACTTCCGCGCAAGAAGAATCGAACCCTGTCGACGATGAAACGGATGAAAACGAGGACAACAGCAATGAAGCGTTAGAGACAGTTATGGAGTGGTACGAACAACAAACAGAGGGCTGCCCTACTCAAATACTGCTGCTGAAGAGAATCAGAGACTTTGCATTGAAAAAACGAAGGTGTACAATGGTACCGCGGAAAATAAGTGATTATTTTCCACAACGAAGGAAAAATTGCGACATTTTGCACCTAATTTGCTCTCTCTTCAAGCACGTTTTCCACATGGGATGAATTTTAATATTTGTATAGTGTCCAGTATCATATACTGTATGGATCGCATTCGGTTTTCGGTTTTCCGAACAATCGCGTATCCGAACGGTGTCCGGTCTCAATTGATTCGGAAAAACGACGTTCTACTGTATTTAATTTTCTGACTGTATTGGTGGGCAGAAAAAAAAACAAATTCGTGGGCTGCATGTGGCCCGAGGGCCACTATTTCTTTGTCCCTCCCTGCCTTAGAGTAATGTGGACGAGATAAATTTCTTATTAAGAACTTATCTGGAATAAACTTTAATTTTTACCAGTATGGAGGAATTCCTTTTTTGAATTGTTCTTTTTGCTATTAATTTGTGGAGTCCAAATGTAGCGTTGTACAGAATTTGACAAATTGCTGGTTTTTTATTACTACATACTGTCACGAACCAAAGGTCGTGGATGTAAGAGGGTTTGGGGAAGACTAAGACACATGATTCTAACAAGTAATAAGTTTAAGTCAATTCTTACTTGGAATGGATGAATAGAAAGTATTTTATTAACGATTGCAAATTTGAACAAGATATATAAAAAAGGGAGAGAGTGAACTAGTAGTAGGAATTGAAAAAAAAACGAGCCTTACAGTAGTTGCATATGATGTGTTACATCTGACATGTTATCGTGGTAAATACGCAATAGTGACTTTAATCCTGAAAAATATGAATCGGGTATAATTGGAAATAATTTTCTATCGAATAATTATATCTTTAGTGAAAATTTTATTTGATTAACACAAGGATAATGTAATTTTTTATCGAAAATATTTATTCTTGTTCAATTTGGGGAAGAGCGAGACAATAGATTTATGAAAACTAAAATATGACACATATACTTGTGATTTCAAAGTATTTTAAAAATCGTTGAAAAACAGCGTCAATAACAGTACCACTGTTAGTTGTCGAAACATTTCGATTTGTGTTCATGTCGAGCTTGAGTTCATCTTTCAGAAAAGCTATAAGCGGCTTAGCTTCTGGCAAACTGAAGTTAACGTTAAAATCACCACTCAAAATCATGGGAAGCGAGTGATAGTTTTTTTTTAAAAAAAGAGCAGAACCACCTTCGGTATACGGTAAAAGTACAAAATGCAGGAAATCATTAATTTTTTAAACTTTTTGATTCGGAGA
>BMAO01027942.1:0-18661 GCA_019973975.1 Trichonephila clavata
CACACCTCTCTAAGCCCCGATACTGTTGAACCACTTTGACCAGATGCCTCCAATAAATGTCAAAAGTAAATCATTCCCTTTTCCGAGAAGAAGGCAATCAGACTTTCTGTCTCCGCCTTTCATCTTTGGAATCTCGCACCCCTAAATCAGGTCGGCAGCACATAATTGCTTATTTCACAGCCAAATCTTGAAAAGCGGTTTACTTCAAGGTTTAGGTGATTTAAACATCCCTAATAGAATTATTAGCCATTTTAACTCATTTGGAATTATCCAATTAATATTATACGCATATTGTTGCAATGAACATAAAATCATTTCGCTAAAACAATGCCCCCCTTCTTTTTAAACCTAGAAACGATTTATAAAGGTCTATATTTTGTTTTATAAATGTTAAGCTTACGGTGCATAGTGATATCAGTAAGGAAGTTTTTAATTTGTTTTTTTAGCCCAAACCTTATCAGGTATATATATATGCTGACAATGTTTTAAATTGATCGATTGGGTCATGGAGCAACACAGGTTTCTAATTTTACTAATTTCATGGTATTCAATTGTTATTTTATGCATTTTTTATACTAAGCAAATTTTTTCAACATTTCTTTATTTTATTGCTGATCAATAAACTGAATCCAATAGTTAAATATTAAAAAAAACCCCGAAATTTCGGAGATATTTTTATCGGATAAATTTTAATAAATAAGGTGTTGTTTGAATTCTTTTTTATAATCATCAGACAAATCTTTGAAAAACATGCCCTGCCTTTCCAAAATTATTATTAAATCCCGTCAGAATTTAATAAAAAATGTACAGCTCTTTCTAATATGAGATTGTTGTGATCGTTCCTGAGTTTCTCTCAATTTACTATCAAGCAAATTTTTTCTTGTTACACACATCCGAGCCTGTTTTGTATTTCGTTTTACATATGTTTCATTACTGAAATTAATAAATGCATTTCTTTCATTCATCTCACAATAATTGAAATATATCATTAGAATACTAAAGTATATTATTGCGAAACTTTTATTTTGCAGCAATATCTTCTTTAATTTCAAATAAAACCCTCCCAAGATTAATAGTTCTACGGAATTTCATCCTTTTAGTAAAATAAAATATTAGTATAATAATATAAAATTATTTTAATGCATTTTTTTTAAAAATCAGAACGATGTGATTGTCAAAAAGATCACCAAAGAAAAATAGAAGTGTTTATGCAAGTTTGAATAAGAGTAATAGTATCAATTGAGACAAAGACATTAACAAACTTTTTTACAAGGTCCAATAAAAAGCTATCTTTCTATTTTAATGCGACTGATTTAATCTATCGATGTAAGATCGCTATTTGTTATGTGAAGCCTCAATTCATCAATTAGCTGCAGGTTTTATATATTTCTGAAAGTCTTCAAAAGTTAGCACATCCGGAAAATTATTTTTTAAATAGTAATACAAAAGTATAAATCGCGAAAATATTGAAGTATTAATAGTATTTAAAAAAATTAATATTTGTTAAGCTGAGTATCAAGCATTATAAAAATAACTAGCAAAACCAAGAACTAAGTTATATTTTTGTCTGAAAACCCTCTTAGGATTCTAGTATAATTTATGTGGTTGAAGGAAACGATTTTGATGAACTTAGCTACAACAGAATCATTTATAATGGAAAGTAGCAAAGAAATAATTAACTTGCATAATATTTCTAGGATTTCAAAACTGAATGAATACTTTATACCTTTTTTTAAAAAAAGAAATACAGTTTCCCTATTTTCTTTACAAAACATGTACTGTTAAACGTTCTTTTCTTAAATGTATTTATGTTGCATGTAAATGTTAAAATTTTAATATAAATAACTATGCAACTAATGATTGTTTACTTATGGAACTTGTAAAAATTATGAAAAATCAACTATACAAGGTTTTTTGATTTAAGAAAAATTTATTACTTGTACCGCTTTGACATAAGACTGAATGCACCACCTTTTAAGCTACTTTACTGCACAAACCATTGTATTTTTCAAATAGTTAAGTGTTGTGTAACTAATATTGTTGACAGTCTTAAAAAAAGTAGACAATTGATTGCTTTTAAAACTAAATAAAATATTAACTTATATTGCATTTCCCATCATATAAATATTACTTACTAATTAATTACACTACACAATCTTTAATGCTTTAGAAAGTCTTTCTCAACTGTGATGCAATTATAATGTATATGTCACCACAGCTGAAAATCCGATCTAGCACTCTTTAAGATCAAAAAGTCATTCAAGACTCTCAGTGATGTAAGAATATTTACTTCATTCATCTCTGGTTGATACACAGAACACATATAAAGGAACCTGAAAAACTTTAACTATTTAAAGTATTTATAAAACAAATAGTATATCAAAAACTGGTCCATTACTGGACAAAAAATAAACAAATCCTTATTAGTACATCTATACCATAAAAAAGGCAATCACATTATATCATTACTTTCACTACCAATTTCCTCATCGCCCATGAAATATAACATATGGATGAAATACCTGTTTCTAAATAGGCAAGGTAAATTTTCAAGGTCTATTCCTGTATAACAAATAGCACAAATATTATCGAAATGATGAATCAGTTATTATAAAGAATTGTTTACACATAAGTTAAAACATATTACTTACTTTAGTATATAATTTTGCTTGTATTGATAGCAAGCATTAACATCACCTGATTCTATATATTTTATATTTAAACACTTACCTGCAAAAAGTATACATGTATTTTCTAAATTTATATGTTCCAAAAGTATAAATCAATTTTTTTGCCTAAAATTTTATTAAGAATGAATGATATAAAAAATTACCATATTCCCATCACTTTCCAAAATTTGTGTGGTAACATTCAACTGCAATGGAATCTCTATCCTGCATGATTTTTAAATTATATGCTTCTAATATACTGTCATAAAGCCATTTGTGACAAAAATTTGGTTATTTTTGATAATTACTTACCTCCTCATCTGATATAAAAATATACAACTTTACCCCATAAAAACATAGCTAAATGTCTTGGAAAACATAAAACAACACTACAAGCATATATCAGGTGTTAAAGATACAGTTAAGTTTTTTTGCAAATAGTTTTTGAATTGAGTAATGCTGACTAGACTGAGCTTGAATGTTTTCTTTCTTGACAACTAAAAAAGAACATCCCAGAGTTTTTTTTTTATTTTTAAATCCCTAATAGTTGGCTTAAATATTTACTGCTAGTTTAAATGCTGATTGGGAGGTAGGTACATGAGGATCAGGTAAATAATTCTTTAGTAATTACTTTTTACCTTTCTTTTACTGAATTGCATGTTGAGACAATTGTTCCTGAACTATTTTACCTTGCAAAAAACAATTCAATACTACAAATAGAAGTTCAGTTTCCTGGTTTTTCTTATGTCATTACATATTTCTTTGACGGAACACCCCACGCCACACTTTCTATCTGAGATATGGAAAGAAGTATATTCAACATTTTCAACAACATGAAATCTCTCAAACAATTTAAGAATGAACTTTAATATGTTTACATGGTGCATGATTATCTGAGCATTCACATGTATACCAAGCTGAACATGATAATTTTACACACCTGTAATGGCATTGATCACACACACAACCTCCCTCTTTCTGAAATGCTTCCATAATCTTTTTAACTACATAAAATACATCTCCATTAGTCTGCAATTTTACAAACCAAGAATTTGTTGCCTGGTCATAAATATCTTTCAGGAATTTTTAATTCATTTTGAAATGGAAATAGGTTGTGAGGATATAAACTGGGGAGAGTATCATTTAAAATTCTATAATGCGCTAAATATGTGTCATGCTGTATTTTCCACAAACTATCTGCTTGAGAGTTAAATTTTCATTTTAAAATAATTGGACATTCATGTACTGTGAAAAGATTAACAATATATATATTTTATCAGTATTGGCATGCAGAAGTAGATGACGTGACTTATACTATTAGTAGGCTGAATTACAATAATTATCATCAAAATATTTATTGAAAGCAGGCTTTTTATCAGTCGATGCAATTTTAAAATTTTCCATTATTTGTTTACATCTTATTGAACTTATTCCTTCCAAAAGAGCTACTAGAGAAATTTCCCTTCGCATTTCAAAATTGGAAAACAAGATCATTTAACCATTTCTTCCAAGTGCATTGAAGGTGCCAATTGCAAAGCCAAACACTATTCCGAAATATGTTTTAAAAGCATGTGAAACTGTTTGATTATCATTGGCCGTAATGCAATTGGAACATTTGCTCAATACATTTGCGCCAAATTGGATGGGTGGGCGATACTAAAGCTGTTCCATGCAATTAATTTTTAACTGGGCACCCTTTCTCCCTGAATGTTGAAACACAATACATATTTCCTGTATTTAATTTATTAGTAATAACATGAGCAACAGAGTAAAGCATTCCTTATTAGTCAAGTACAATTAAACTTCTATTAACCGAATACATATTCTAATACTGAAGATTTTTCAATACCCATTTCAAGATTAACTTTAATGAACTCTATACAAGTTTTATAAACCAGTTGAAATGCTTGATTATGCTTTTAAAAGTATATTATACTGATCCCTTAATAGTCTTTATAAAGAGTGATTCTACCAAGATATTCCATTAATAATTGGAATACAGAATCTTTGATATTTCTATACAACTAGTTTTTCTTTTATATGTCTAGGAAGCTTCACATGTTAGCAAATGGGTTGCGTCCTATTATAGCCCACCCCTAGATTTTGGGTGTTTTTTTTTTGCCAAGTTAAGCCTTTTTTGTCGCCAAGTTGAGCGATAAGTTCACCAAGCTTGTAACCCTTCTTTTTATAATTCTTCAAAATTAAAGACCATTTTTAGTGACCGTTAGGTGTCTTCAACTAGTAATTTCCGTTAATTACGTTGGTTTCGGCAACCCTACTAACTATGTACGAGTAGTAAGGGACCGTTACTATTTGATGCTTTGCTGTTATTCCGCTAGTACGTGCGATTGCCGGTTATTGTGTTCTAGACGAAAGCAAGGTTTATTTATTTTTCAATTTTTTGTAAAAAAGGTGGTAATTATTGGATGGAGCTTTCGGAAAAAATAGTTAAAATTATGAAGATGCCGTTCGAAAGGAGGAAAAAATCCGCATGATGTAAGGAAAGGTACGTGGTTTGGCAAAAGCCGTTACAGTAATTTTAGAATGTGTTTGTCTTTTTAAGAAGCTAAATCATTCAGTATTTTGTTCATAAAGTTTTAAAAGTTAATAATTTTTCTCCTTCGAATATCGATTTATTCTTTTTAGAATGTTCTTAATTTTCTATTTTTCAACAGTTGAAAAGAAATTTCCGTTTTTGTCGTTCGTATATCCGTCTTTTTTTTCAGGATGCCATTAATTTTCTGCTTTTAGAAGCTAAATCTTTCATTAATTTGTTCTTATTTATTTTTTAAACTCTTAATTTTCTACTTTTTAGCAGTTAAAAAAGAAATTTCGATTTTTGTCGTTCCGATATCCGTCTTTTTTGTGCTTAATTTTTTTTCCTGCTTTTAGAAGCTGAATCTTTCATTAATTTGTTCTGAACGTCTAAAAAAGTGTTTTCCTCAATGGAACTTCGATTCCTTCTTTTCGGAATGTTCTTAAATCCGTACTTTTCAAAATTAAAAAAAAAGAATTTTTCGATTTTGATCTTTAGATCTCAATTTTTACTTATTAGAATGCTCTTCATTTCCGATTTTTAGAAGCCGAGATTTTGCTGAATTTGCTTCATTAATGTCTGTAAAATTTCTCTTTCGATTCCTTTTTTTTTCCGGATTGTTTTCCGTTTCCTACTTTTGAAAAGTTAATTTTTCATGGAATTGTTCGAAAAGTTAAAAAAGTACCTATTATTTTCAGAAGCTCGTATATTTTCTTAAAGCTCTAATGTTTTCCATTTTTGCTCCTTCGGACAAGACGCCATGTTTTTCCCAGTTGGCCTCAACTCGACTTTGAAAAACGCGCTTGGCGCCATTTTGGCGCGACTTTAAAAAAAATTTCGCCAAGGGGTGGGCTATAATAGGAATTTACCGGGCACCCTTCTTTTACAAGAACACCTCCAGAAAATTTGTATTTTCTATTATTATTCTCACAATCATTTAAAAATTTAGCCAAACAATTTACCTCATATATTTACGCTAATTTTTCATAACAATCAATAGAACTTTCGATTTAACGACAAGAAAAAGTTTTACACTCACGAGATCCGCCAAGTGGGCAATCACCCAGCAGGAACTAAAAAAATAATGAATCTACTACAATAGTAAATACCTGGAAATTTTAAAACGTATTATTAAAACATTATAAATAATCAAAGCATAAAATTTTTACATTCACGTGATTGGAGAATCGAGCTTTTACACGGCAGAAGCTAGAAAGTCGATGAACGGAAAATGTTAATTACATCAAATCAAAGCACAAAATAAAATAAAAATACAATATAAAAAGAGTAAAATAATAATAATTCAAAATTATGAATCAAAGTTTTTAGTTGTTCACATAAGTTAGAAATTCTATAAATCAGGAAATATGATAAAATGATGGAAAACTTAACAGGAAATTGATACAATATAAAAACTGCAAAAAAATGTAACAATCAAACATTATAATTCAAAGTTATAAAATACCTAATCAATAAATCTCCCCACTAGAATTTTATATACGAACCTTTCAGCACGAGCGCTATAGCAATAATGATTTTAGTAGGTTCAATTAAGCCAACGATGAACTTGGCGATTTTCAAAAAGAGGCCAAAAATATCAAAGTAATCCATCCCTGTTTGTAGATTATAGGAATAGGTGCTGCCAACGAAATTGCGCATTACACGTCCGGCCTTGTTTGTTCCTTTTATCTGTCACTATCTAAGCAATCATATATACAGTTTTAATAGTTCAGTTCAGTTCACATACACAGTTACAGTTATCATAACATTCTAAGCCTGAGGGACAGGAGTGGATCGAAACAGCGCTTTTCACCCTGAAATTTTATTTTTTTTAATACAATGCTAGCGCCATCTGTTGACCATGATTATCTTTCAAACCTCTGTTTAATCTGCAATTAATTTAGAAAATGAAAAATAATTTATTGTATAAAAAATAAATATGACTAAAAAAGCCAAATATATTGGATTTTGTAATTTCATTATAAAATATCTATACTTTTGCTTTGCTTGAAAAAAATTTAAGCATAAAATATTAGAAAAATATCCTAAATTTTTAATAATTTACTGTATAAAAAATAAATATGTGACTGAAAAAGCCAAATATATTGGATTTTGTAACTTTCATTAAAATATCTACACTTTTGCTTTGCGTTAAAAAAATTTAAGCATAAAATATTAGAAAAATAACCTAAATTTTTATATAACATGTAAATTAATTCAACTAGATTTAAATTCTATTCTATTTTCAAAAGAATTAAGTAATATGTCAACTTATCAAGTAGTTTTTTAAAAGTAACTTATAAGAATAACTTTCTCAATATAATATAATGTACATGTATTAATACTTTATTAATACAACATTTTTTTTTTAACATTTATAAACCCCGTGCACCACCGAACGTATAACATGGGGGTAAACAACACAGACAGAAGAAAGGATTACAACACAAACATCCATGCCTTCTCCGGGATTCGAACCCAGTCCCTGCGGCACCGCAGTCAGCTTCACTGACCACTATACCGGATGGGCGGCATTAATACAACATTTGAGCTATTTTTTTTTCAACAGACACATTACAATATATTGAAATCAAATATACTCACCAGGATATCGTATTTTAATTGCATATTTATGCCAATAATTAAATGATTAAGCTGAGTAATCTTGTGGTAACAAATGCTATCAATATTTTGCAAAATCTTATGTCGAATTGAAAAAATTATTTTCAGTCATGTAAAATTAAAATAGTGTTTTAATGTAGAACATACATTGGAAAATAACATATTAAAAAATTACGGGCATTGTAAGATTTGTTTTATATGCCTTAACAAATTTTAAATGCGTTTTCTCAGAATTTCAGTTTTGAAGGTATAAAAGTTCTAATCCCTAAGACTTTTTTTCTGTTCATCACAGAGCAGTAAAAATTTTTGTATATACTCCCAAACGTATGTTCTATAAAATTAAGTATGGATTTAAGGCTGAGATCTCAAAAAAAATTTGTTTTTTTCAGGTTTTTTTAGAAAAATTATTAAAAATCAACAAGGGAATAGATTTTCAAATCAATACTAACTTTTCTTTGCAATAATCTAAGAAACATAAATAACTTTAAGAGACTAAAAATTTTATAAAATGAACATTTAAAAAAATAAAAAGTAACATTTTCAAAAATAATTGACAACTAGTTTTTCATGTAATTGAAAAAATAAAATTATATCGAAACATTTGTCTCGCTTGTCTATAAAAATAGATATTGCAACACTTTTCATTAGGTATAACAAGAAAAATAATGAAACAATTAATAAAATAAAGCAAAAAATAACAAGAAATCAAAAGTAAAAATTATCCAAAATGTAAATAAAATGCAATAAGAACTTCAGCAGAAATCATTCGACTAATACAGCTGTACAAAAATAGTATAGGACTATTAAATTATTTTAGCTTCCATATTTTATAACAGATGGCGCTAACATTGTATTAAAAAAACTAATAGGGTGCAAAAGCGCTGTCTCGATCCACTCCTTGAGGGACGCGTTAAGTCTCGTGTCTTGCCAAGCAATATTCGAAATGAATCGGAGATGTATTTATACTTTGCCGGTTTCTCATGAGGCATTCTATAAAATGCCTAGGCAATGTGTGAAATAAGAATAATTTCGTACATTGCCGGCTAGTTTTAGCTATTCCATTCAATGCCTAGGCATTCTATAGAATGCCGGTACTTTATACTTTGCCGGTAACATATATATCTTTGCGCTGTCAAACTCCACAGATCGAATTCTTATGTAACACTTCAGGAAATTATTCTTATTTTTTTCTACTTATTATGGTTGAGTGGATGATAGAGATTTCTCTAAGGTTCCACGTAAATGTATAACCGTTACCGTTAACGCCACAGATCGATACACGAAGTCATATTTTAAACGACAGCGGCTATGTCGTATGATTATACGGCATGTAAAAGATCCCTAGAGTGTCTGTTTGGCTTGAGCGCTCTCAGCGAAATTAAATCCTAGTACAAAGTTTGTATCGCCAAGAGCTCAGGTGCCTCCCTCTGTGGAGGAAACTGGGCGTCAAAATTGCTTGCTGTAATTAGTATCGCCTATGGACAAGTTCTACTTAGTGAACAACAACATTGAGTGGTACCCTCACTTACTTCCGGTGTAATGTTAATCTATGGGAAAACATCGAAATTCAAATGAGTTTTTCAAAGTTCTATTGCAAGTTTTTGAAACTTTTTTTGAACTAAATGGAAAGAAGATGATCTGTAGATTTCACATTCGGAATTTTATATAATTTCTTTCAGTATCTTTTCTAAAATACCTTTTTAATTTCTTAGCTCACTTAGAGCAAGGTTGCCACAATTGCTTGCTTTTCGCGTTTTTTGGAATATGTAACTAGTGTAAGTGTACTAAGTAATTTTGCAGTAAGTGTTATTTTGCGTATTGGATTTGTTTTATCGTTTATAATTTGCGCTATCATATCATAAGATTTATTATAATAATTGTATTTGTGTATTTGAATCATTTGTTTCTTTCTTGGTTACGCAAACAAAAAGTAATTAAATACTTCGGAAATTGTTTTAATTAATATTGCATGTACTTGCCGCCATTTTTTTTCAACATATTACATTTTTTATAGTTATTGGATTAAATTTCTTCCATATTCATTTGAAGAAGAGTAATTATAACTATGCGTAAAATACTTTTTATTATTTATAATTGTTACTTTTTGACTAATTTAAGATTAATTAGTGTATTTAATTTCTAATATGTACGTATTCCATTTGTAACATCTACTGACAAAGTTTTCCATTGCCAATTTATTGAATTTGATGAAAATTACTGGAATTTGAAAAAAAACACTTCTTGTTCGCTTCTTACAAACATATGTTTTGCCAGAAATTTTAAATTAATTTCTGTGTTTTGTATATTTGGTAATTATTAGAAAATAACAAATCATGTTATTTTATCTATTTTCATTTAAAATAGCCTGTTCTTGAAAATATATTTTAATATTGCTAGGATATCCAGGTTTTTAGCATTGTTTATTATTTTATTTTACATTGCATGGAAATATTTGTTTGGCTTACATATGTTATATTTTTAAAAATATTTATTACTTAGCATGTGTTTGAAAATGCTACTATCTTTGAACAATGTTTAAACTTCATATATAGTATGAATTATATATTTTAATAAATTTCTTATGTTATATGTAATTCATTGTGCTGTAAAAATAAAATTCATTTTCATTAAAGAATAAATCTTTTATCATTAATCAAAAACTTTCATGTTAACTAACTCTAATATTATGTAATTTTTTAAAGATTTTTCTACAAATTTAAATTGCATTTTAAAACAGTCTGTAGTATTCATATATATAATACTATTTTTAAAATTTATATGTAATTCAATAAGTAAAAAAATATATTAAAGACAAAGGATAATTAAATTGAATTAACGCCTTTTCTCTCATGTGATATTTTCACTAAATATTGTGTAATAATTACTATAAATTATAAATCAAAATTTTTTTAAGCAAATTTCCTTAATTTGCATATTTTTCAATGGTTTGGAATCATTACTACATTATAGAATCAATATTATTGCCTTTACTTTTAATATGTTGGAATCACATGTCACAAAACAAGGAAAACTTGTATAATAATGTATGTTTATTGAAATGAAAAATTTAATTTAAATTCCAAGTTGCCTACAAGAAGAGAATTAAATTAAGAACTTATGTGGTAGCATTGTTATCAATCATAATATATACACTTGTAAAGCAAAAAATACTTTCATATTAACCAATAATCTATGTACACTAGCTGTTATTTTCTAATATTTACATAAAGTTTGCTGTTTGTGAAAATACATTTCAGAGTATTACTATTAGACGGATATCTAGATTAATATGATATTCGTTATTTTATTTGGTTTACATGTGAGATAGGATTTTCAATTTAGATTTAAATAAATATTTTATGCAACAATATTTTTAAAAATATTTATTACTTTCCATTTTTAAAATGCTGCTAACAAATTCCAATGCACTTAAGAGATGCATTTAAAAAAGAAAATAACATGAAGTTTTTTTTAAAAAAAGAAAAAGGTTTCTTTTATAATATTTAAACATCAGTAGAGAAAATAGTACATTATCAATAAGTAACTTGCAGTAAGCAAGAATTAACTGTGTAACACATGACAAATAATAAATTTAGCTCCTATAACAATACACGCATTGAGAAAATTTTAATAAGTTCAATACCCAATTTTCAAGAATTCTAGCTACAGCAACATTTAAGAATAAAATATTAAAATGCATTTGAAAATCTAAGCAAATATATGTTATAGACATTTTCAAATAAAATTATTTACATTAATCAGTATCCAAAATAACTTTATTCAAGAATATGAGAAATTTGATATTTACAACAACAAATTTTAACTTTCCGCCCTGAATTTCTACATTATACAGGACGTTTCAATTATTGACGAATATGTCTTGATTTTGCAAGCCATGTTTACTGGGAAATAATTCAAGAATTTTTTCCAATTTTCACAACTTTCTAAGTTATTGGCCATCTGAGAATGACAAT
This sequence comes from Trichonephila clavata, assembly GCA_019973975.1. Taxonomy (NCBI): domain Eukaryota; kingdom Metazoa; phylum Arthropoda; class Arachnida; order Araneae; family Nephilidae; genus Trichonephila; species Trichonephila clavata. Next base: position 11,802 of record BMAO01027942.1, read on the forward strand.
TGAGGAGAAAAAACAACTTATTGACTCATTAACAGATTTTATATTAAAATCCAAATTTAAGTAAATCCCTTTCAATATATAGAAATAATGTTTTAATCGTTTTTATTTTAATTAGTAAACCTTTGAATATAAAAAAAAATACCTTTAATGCTGGATATCAGCTTCCAGCACTGGCCATTGTACATGCATAGCTAGGTGTATACTGTTTTTTCAAATTAATAAAAAGGATAACTTATCTTTATTCCTCAATTTACATATGAATTTCAATATTTTACGAGATTCATTATTTTTAATTTTATTTTGAGGGTAACTGTATATTTTAAAAATTATTCTCCAACATGTTCCATACCATTCTTAGAATAGGGCATTTAAACTTTTGTGTTCTTTGAAACTGTCCAATTCTACTTGTTTGCATTCATCTGTTATATTTAAAATTAGCATTCTTTCAGATTAAGAGAAGTTTGTTCTCATGTTGCAGCATTTGTGACATTTACTGACAGATTTTTCATTGCTAAGTAATAGAATATGATGAAAATTATTGGAATTTCTAAACACCAATTCTTAATTTTTCAATAAATATGTTTTGCCAGAAATTTTTAAAAATTATTTTTAACTTATGCTTTAAAAAATTCAATTCACACACACAGTTATTGTAATCCAATATGTATATAATTTTGTACAGACAAAATTCCCCTATGAGGGGCTGTTAAAAGTAGAAATCGTTGCAAAGTAGCAAGTTTGGGTGGTTATTATGAGAAGCACATACTGGATAGTGTCAATAAACCAGCTCTCTGGTGCTGTTAAAGAGTATCAATAGTATGCATGTAATTAAATTCATTAGTTTTGTAATGCTTGCCTTAGTCCTTTGAATTCTGTCAATGACGGATTCTTTCAAAAAGATTGAGAATGTGTGTGAATTTTACAAACTGGTTTAATGAAAGTTTATATGTAAAAACAGATAAATAGATTTCTAGATATAAAATGAAATTTCAAAAATTTCAAAACATTTTAAAAAAATTTATTTGGTCATCTTCATAAAAAAATAATACAAAGAAAAATATACTTATTAATTACAATAAATTGAGATTATCTAATGTTAACTTGCAACCATTTTGAACAGTACAATGATATTATTGCATGTATTGGAATAGTATATTTTTTATTTGTAAGTATTTGAAATACAAACTGTTTATTTGCTGAGTTTGAATATCCACTTAACACCGCAGACCTTCCCTTTTTGTAGTGAGTAGCCTTCTGTAACCTTGGTCATTGAAAATTTTAAAAAATTGCTTATTTGCCATTATTTTGAACTACACAGTGTTTATTTACAATTTAAGTTACATATTTTTTATTTGTAATTGTTTGAATATACATATTGTTCATTTGTAATTATTTGAATTACACAGTGCTTATTTTCATATACCTATAATACTAAAGAATTATTTTGAAAGAATTTTTAATTCAAATAGAGGCAATTATAAATTAATTACTAATGACATACACACAATTCAATATATACATTCATATTAATTCAAATTGTTAAATATTCCATTCTTTGAGTTAATTAAGATCAAAATAATTGTAACTCAATATAAGAAGCAAAATCTCTTGCATATTATCTTATATTTATAATACTAAGTAAAATTCATGTTTAGAACATTTTTTTAAAAATATTTTTCCCCAGAATTTAAAATTAAAAAGGATATAAATTTTCCATAGTATTAAGGAGTTATCCTGTTAAAATTCCCCTTTAATAAAATCAGGATACATAACTAATAGAAAAAGAACTGATTGAACTATTAACAGATTCTGAGTTAAATGAAGATATGAATTAGATGATCTTGAATTTTGGTTAAAAATTTACACAGAATATCTTCACATTTCAGCAAAAGCTGTAAAAGGACTTTAATACAACATATTTAGTGTGAAGTCTTTAATTTGTGTGAAAAGTCTTTAACACAGAAAGAAAAAACACTACACAGAAATAAATTGGATGATTAACATGAAAATACACACCATTACACATACAAATAGAACCCGATTGTAATTTTTTTTTTCCCAAAACAACTTTGGTATCCAGCTTCAAACTCCATTGAGTTGTCCTAATTCCTTTCAATTTATGGAAAAATTTCTGCAAGAAAAATGATTTAAAAGTAAAATTTTCATAAATAAATATTTATCAGTCAAAAATTCATAATGCAATTTAAATTTAGAATAAATTGAAAAAAATCAATTGCTTAATCTTCAGTTTAACAAATATGTATGAATAAATAAATATGTAAATTAGCAACAATTACTTGGATTACTTTAAGTTATTAATAAAATTTGAACATACCAAATAAGTGAGCATTTTGCACTTTCCTACATTTCATGTGTATCATCAGTTCATGAAGCTTGAAGAATCTTGATCCTCCATGCAGGCGAATATTCACGAGACATAATCAGGATGATCCGAGCTCTCTACAAAGCAGTTTAATTCCTATAATAATTGCCAATGCTTAATTCATGAGATCTATATTAATAATAGTTGACTATGTACAAGAGCAAAATAAATAGCTCACACAAAGGCTTAGTTAAAATTATCATTTCAATTAAAAAATCATCTCAATCATAAAACGATATATTATAAATCATAAAACAAAATATTACACTTATTTTTTAGCACAACTGATTCAATGTAACCTAGAAATTTTAAAATTAGTCTAACAAAACTAGTGTATCTAGATAACTTTTATTTCTATGTTACGTAATTACACCCACTATGCAACGCAAAAAACAATTGAATTCATACAACAAATATTCGTGTAACAGAAACAAGCTATTTTTTTAATTAACATTTTTTCAAGAAATACAAATATAAGTGATTGTGTAATTAATATAAATAAAAGCAGTCGAAAATTATTTCTGATTGTGTGTTGTGAAAACTGTCGCCAAAATTGCTGCCAAGGTTACCATAAATAAGAATCGAGCAATGTTTGTAACAAATACACGGGATTATTTCGAAAAAGCACAACAAAATTTGAATAATATCATTTAAACACAAACTTGTAATGAAATGCTTATTAAATAACACAGATTTAACTCTCGCTTACAGATTTACTCGTTGCAAAGTTGTCTCCTATTGTAGCCATGTGGATAGACTCGTAGGACAGCGGAAAATTAAACGGTGATTTAAAATTCGTAGAGGTTCTCAGAAAAAGATCCACATGTGGAACAAAGAGTGCATAGTTTACTCTCTTTCATGTTGGTAATTTTAAAAGGCTAAAAATTCTGCTTAAGAAATGCAAGGAAAATTAAAATTACTTCTGCTTAGGTTTGTATACAAAACAATGTTATTTTGTTGAAACCGGAAAAAGTTGAGGGTTTTAATGACCGCAGCGCCCCATAGTAAGCTTTACGGTAGAACTTGACATAACAATTGTTTTGGATAGCAATGCAAAATTTTAATGATAAATAAAAATTAATTGCCACTTAATGTTTTGATTCTGTAATATGTATACACATATTTATATTAATTGCAACTATTTGATAAAAAGTAACTAAAACAAAAATTTTTCTTACCTAAGAAGGAATTGACTTTTTTTTTAATATTACTTTTTTTGTTACTTTAAGATTATTTTCGACAATTTTACAAGCACTATAGACAAAAATTTGAAACTGAACTGTCTTAATAAAGAAATTTTTGTTCTGTTAAATTTTATTGAAATAAAATCTCAATCTTAAATTTTGCCATCCATTTAGTAGCAATACAGAATACTTTTTAATTTTAGAAATATCTTCATAACTTTGTTTCATTTCCTAACTGTGTATATAACAATAATATGTTATAAGTTTTCTATGCTGAAGTCATTAGAATTTTTATTGTACTGAATGTTGATAAATGTGTCGACTTTAAAGCATTTCAATTTTGCAGATATGAAAAAACAAACCAGGGTACTACTTCTGTGACCAATTTTAATTGTTTTTAAACTGATGAGTAAATATGCAGTTGATCTCGCCTACATTTTTTTTTTTATCCCTTTGTATAATTATTTTCACTAATTTAACAAGCATGATATATAAAAATTTAAACTGAATTGGCTCAGCAAAGTCATTGTTTTGTAATTTTCAGAACAATACACTTACAAATACAAGTAAATGAAAAAGTTCATATGTACTTTAAAAAATATGCATCCATAAATGTATAATGCTTGCTATATGGTGAAGAACGTACAATATATATTTTAATAATTTGTGGGATTCATATTTCATTATTTTTTCAGAAATCAGGGAATAAATCAGTTCAATACTAAAGAGCATGATCATATAGAAATTGAGAAGCAAGTATCTATCTATATTCTTAAAATACTGATTGCATTAACTTTTCCCAATATTAAAAAAACAGTTATAATAAAAGAAAATCTACTTATCAATTTTACTATACTACAACTGACATTTTAAATTTCACGTTATTTTTATTTTACATCCTTATAAGCTTAAAATTCATGAGTAGTTACATATACATGCATAATTATGTAAGTTTTTTAAAAAATTCTTTTAATACGGGGATAGCGAACGTTACGTTAGCCAGCACTTTCCATTCCTTCCTGGATAAGCTTGCCTTTTACAAAACAAAATAGAAGCAGAAGGATATTATACAGAAAAATAAATTCATTGCAAATAACAGTAAGTGATTTGCATATGAAAACCTTAACAGAGGGTTTCATTGCAAGAGATTTTTTTTAGTGTATTCAATGTTTTAAATATTGAAAATACCTTAATGTCCACCCAAAATAATATTTTGCAACCCATTGACATATTTTTGGTAAAATTAAGGACAGGTATGTCCAACACATGCACAATAGAACATATATTTGGTTAATCTAAATTTTACTTATTTTACACATCTTCACAGAAATTAACGAGAGGTACTTCAGTATTTATCTAAAATTAGGATGCAAAAATCTGATATGTAACCATATATGTCGTATTAAAAAAGTATACATACATATAAATCAAAAATTTGTTTTACTTAATAATTTTAGAATATTACAGGGAAAAAGAAAAACATTTTCGAGAAGCATTCACTATAGAAATGGAAAAATATTTTAATTTACTACAGCTTCATTAATGTTTACACTTGATGATGAATCAAGTACCATTTTTTAACATTAGAAGTCAAAATTATCATTTAACATATGTAAAATATATGCAAAAAATTATGCAACATTTTGAAAGCCTACTCCTGTGCTATTTTAGGTAAAAGATATGATTTATCGAGAATTGAATTCCAAATATGATAATAAATTAAGGCATTAAAATTTTTTAATAAAAATGTGTGTATAATAGAATATGTTTATGTCCATATATGGATTATAAAAGTCTGCTCACTCTTACATGATCAAAATTTTTAAAAAATCATTTTTGAATCGATAATTCTTTTACAAAAAAAAATTAATAATAATAATTGTTATACATTTGTGTGGTATCTATTAGCAGAACATTTGTTTTTCAGAGTTTGACTGTGGTATAAACCTATCACAGAGATGTAAAATTTTTTTACTATGTATTGCAAATAAGCATTTATAGGTATTTGCACAATTTGTAGAAGATTTATCATTATAGATTAGATTTGCTTTATGTCATTAGATTTATTTTTACATAAATATTAAAGTCTAAAAGACATGTATATTGATATTATCCTGCTTATAAGTCCTGAATAAATTTGTTACATTGAGTTACTTACAAATATTGACCCAAGAAGAGAGTACTTGCATCAATTGTACATTTATTCAGAATTAGGATCATTAAATCAAATACGGCTTTATGTATAGACATTTGATTCTGTGGGATGTTGTTGCAATATACAGCCAATGACTGGAACTCTTCCTGCTCATAGGCATCATAGCTCATGAACGCAGTAATAATAATAATATTTTTTAAAGTTCTTGATGCGTTTTTGCTTGGCAAAATTATTTGGCAGTTTAATACATAAGTTCAAATTTTTTAAATGGTATGAGTACTGATTGAGCATTTCTTAGACAAACTTTGAAGTAATTTAATATTTTGCTCAAGTATAATTTAGGAAACTGAAAAGTTTCTTGAAATTTCGGATTTTCCTGGTAAACTGCTATAATTAGTTAATTACCTTGCTTATAAGTAGTAGAAACTGTGATTTTGATTAGAATGGAACTCAATTTATTCATGATAAACTTTAGTAACTTGTTGATGTATAATAATGATTTTAATCTTTAATAATATATTTTCACACGTTTAACTTCAGAGTGAGAATTTTGTATCTTTTTCCCCCTCTCTCTCTCTCTGTTTTTTTATCTTCCATTTTTTTTAAGTGTGAATATAAATATATATAAAAAGATACTTTAGATACATATTAGTGATAACAAAATAATGAAATGTCAATACATTTCTCCAAATAAGGTTTTAGTTTGCATGCACTACACATACAATACCTGGTCAAGATACATAACCAGTAGAAATTGCGAATGGAAATTTTATGCAATTATTCATTTTTATATATATTGTATTGAATTTTTTTTTTTACAATTCATTGTGTTGTAAAAATAAAATTCATTTTCATCATGGATAAATATTTATTATTATTCAAAAACTTTCATATTAAGTCGATCCAATATGCTAATTTCTATTTTACAAGTTTAACTTATAGATTTTGGAGCCATCTATTGTTTTTAGATAATTATACTATTTTATAAATTATATGTAATTCAATAAGAAGAAAAAATACATTTAAAACTGAGGATAATTAATTGAATTTTTTAAAAATATTTCGCCTTTTCTGATGAAACATTCCCTTAATATTGTATAATAATTTTTTAAAGTAGATCAACATGTTATAGGCACTT
>BMAO01027943.1:0-22119 GCA_019973975.1 Trichonephila clavata
AAATTATAGTAATTAGTGTATAAAATTAGATATATAAGTACAAGCAACATTTAAAAATTCAAACTGAAATTTAGGAATATAACTACAAATGAACATTTACTCATCGCTATTTGATAACAAAAGCGCACGTTTATTTCGAACTGAATCAAAAATGCTATCATTAGTAAATGTTTCAAATAGTATGTAAAGTACTACTGTCGTTTTTTTGATTCAAATGAAGAATTTCGTTCTTTATTAAGCCTCAGTTTTTTTCCGACTAAAAAATCTTTTATTAGCGGCTTTTTTTTGGTTTTTCAAGTTTCTTATATAATTCTTGATGTCCTGTTACACAAAACTTATGATTATTACGTTTAAATTATAATGCACGTTCTATGTCAGGATCATGAGTAAGAAATGTTGTTCCATACTTGCTGCAAATTACAAGCCCTCGCGAATTAAATCAGCTGTTAATAGCTGAACTTCACCTTCGCACTTCGTAATTAAAGTCTTCTTTGTTATCATAAACAGTCATAAATTCGATCAAATCGTCCTCCACCAAAAGGTAGGAATCCTCCCAATTTTTTTTTAAATTCGTGCTAGAACAAAAAATTAGTGTACGTGTTATTTCAAAATCGTGTAAAAAAAAAGAGTTAGGTGATAACACATAACTCATTAATCCGACTAACATATAGAGGCGCTACCTTCTAACTTTTCTAAGCCTAATAGTAGTACTAACTTTCAAACGGCACGTGTCAAAATTTCGAGAGAATATCTTGTTTAGTTTAAAGTTACAGTGGTTTTTTTTTTGTGGCAACAGTGGCAACTGTTTTGGAAACCATAGATGAAAAAAAATTCGTGTGCTAATTAAACATTACTTTCTGATGGGTAAAAACACTATTAAAGCAAAACAATGGCTTGATAAGTGTTATCCGGACTCTGCTCCATCGAAACAACTGTTAGAAGATGGTATACTGACTTAAAACGGGTCGTACAGACACAAACGATGTTGAATGTTTAAGTCGCCCAAATTCCGCTGTTGTTCCAGAAATCATCAAAAAAGTGCATGGAATCGTTTTATCCTATCGTAAATTGAAATTGCGTGATTTAGCAGAGAATTTAAAGGTATCAAAAGGCAATGTATTTGCTATTTTGCATGATAATTTGTCAATGAGAAAGCTGTGTTCAAAGTGGGTGCCGCGTTTGCTCACTGTCGGTCAAAAGAGCAACACATCGACGATTCAGAACGCTGTTTGGAACTGTTTAAGCAAAATAAACAGGATTTTTTACGTAGATATGTGGCAATGGATGAAACATGGATCCATTACTACACGCCTGAATCCAAAAGATCGTCAGCTGAGTGGACAGCAGCCAGTGAAAGGCATCCAAAGCGACCAAAAACTCAAACGTCAGCTAGCAAGGTTATGGCGTCCATATTTTGGGATGCGCATGGAATTTTGTTTATTGACTACCTTGAGAAAGGCAAAACAATTAATAGTGAATATTACATGGCGTTATTGGATCAACTGAATGAAAAAATAAAGAAAAAACGTCCTCAAATGCAAAAGAAAAAGTACTGTTTCACCAAGACAATGCTCCGTGCCACAAGTCCACGAAAACGATGGCCAAATTGAACGAATTGCGCTTCGAATTACTTTCCCACCCACCGTACAGTCCAGATCTAGCCCCAGTGACTACTGGCTGTTTGCAGATCTTAAAAGAATGCTACAGGGAAAGAGGTTTGGTTCAAATGAAGAAGTGATTGCCGAAGTAGAAGCCTATTTTTGAGAGCAAACAGAAATCGTTCTGAGAAAAAGTACTAAAAAAATTAAAAGAGCGCTGGGGTGCATGTATCTACCCTTGAAGGGGAGTATCTTGAAAATAAAGTTCAATTTTGACTGAAAAGTTGTTGTTTTAATTAGTAGGCCCGGGACTTAATGAGATGATGTGTTATATTATATATAGCCCACGTTTTTGGAGCAAATCAGAAAAGCCCTTACCGGAAACCATATGATTCTGACAGCTTCGTTGACCAAAATTATAAAAATGTTGGAATCTCAGGAGTGAACAAAGAATGCTTTTTGGTGATTGTCTTAAAAGTTCGCGTGTCTTCTATTTGTGCATGGGCTGTATTTTTTTATGTCACCAGCTTTAACCGTTTGTTCGTCAATAAAATACTCAGCCTCCTTATCCCTAAATGTCTAAATAATCTGAAAAAAAAGATCACCTTAATTCCAAAATGTCTTAAACAAGTCCGAAATTACTACATATATAAATATATATTAAAAGAAAACTAAAACTATTAGAAAAATTGTTAACTAAAGCATAAAAATTTTAATTGAAGGAGATTTACTGTAACAGTTTCAAATGTAAATGAAATGATATTTTAAAAGTTTGAATCTTTAATCATTTTAAAAATATTTTTTGACTACTTTCCATAAGTTGAAGAGAGATAGCATGCTTATATAAATATTATTGAAGTAATAGCAACAGAGAAGCAATATTTTTTCAAAAGAGATAACAATTAAGCTCAAATAAAAAATTTTTCAATAACTTAAATATGTTAAGCATTTACCCTTAAATAATGGTTAAATAGTGAATTAAAAAACGGAAAAAAAAAACAATTTCTGAACAGTTAATACTTTACAATTGTTACTCAGTTACTAAAAAGTTACACATTTTAAGGTTCCTTTTTTAAAAAAATTACGAATATTAAAATAAATTAACTTGAGAATTAAAGTATCGAACTATACAAAACTCGAAACTGAAATTCAACACATATTTTGTGCAAAATTCAATTTCGTAAACAGAAACATCAATGAGAAAACTGGAAAAGAAATATTGAATTTTACAACTTTTTTTTATGTACGAGTTCTGCACATAAATTCACTTTTATTTGCCAGGTAAATATTTTGACATCGAGCTTTCGTTTTATAATGCTAAAAATTTTGCTTTTATTTTTGAATTCTTGCGCTTTTGAAAAATTTCTATTGAAATTCTGAACAATGTATCGTTAAATGTATACAGGGGGAATAACGTATTATTGCATTTATAAGATAGATATACATTGTTATGTTATAAGCTAGAATAATTGTATTTTTATGTATAACATAGAATTCTTGCACTATCATACTGAAACATAAACATTCATTGGTTTTATTGATAATAGCTTCATACACAAGACTATTTTTTATTTGATTGTTTTGCTAAATTATATTCATAATCCTTATAAACTACAGTCGCATCACTAAATCCCGAAAAAAAGTTCGCTATGTGGAAAATTTGTTAAAAAATATTCATTTTTAATATACTTGAAAAAACACATAACACAAATTTTAAATGCATTACCACTATATATTATTTTTCAAAAAGTAATTATTCACACTTTTTTATTTAAAAAAAGTAATTATTCACACTTTTTTATAAAAAAGTAATTATTCACATTTTTTGTAAATTATATCTCTATTTATTTGATATATCTTACCAATCAAAAATAAATTTGCAAGGAAACCTAGAAAGAAAAAAAAAAAACACTGCCCAAGAATACAATGAATTTTTAAAAATAATTTTACATTGAACTTAATGAATTTTAATGCTATTTTCTAATTTTAAGCCTACAAGTAATTTTGAACATATATTATTATATGACCAGTTACCGAATGTATCCTTAAATTTAAGTACTGATAAAATCTGTTAAGTTTATTTTGAGTTTTTTGTTTGAAAAATTATGGTAATATTTTACTGCTCTCCATGAGTTAGGCACCTGGTAAAACAAGTTCATGGTCTTTGATCCCCATTAAAGGTGTTACAAAAGGGAATAATTTGAAATATTCAGCAATATTTTGAAAATAGGGAGAAAAAAAATCGAACAACCAGAAAAAAAGTTCTTTAAATAGAAAGTGCACTTCTCTATTTGGAGGTTACTTTACGAAGAAAAGGCTAAAATATTCTTGGTTCCTGTAAAAAAGTTCGCAAAATAGAGGTTCGTAAAATGGAGGTTCGACTTATTTACTTTTGAACAAAGAGATGTATAAAGTCTCGAAGATTTATTGAAAAATCATTTTTTAATATGGATAAAATTATGAAGATAATTTTTGGTCTTTTACCTTTTTAGTGAAAGTTCTTTAAATAGAAAGTGCACTTCTCTATTTGGAGGTTACTTTACGAAGAAAAGGCTAAAATGTTCTTGGTTCCTGTAAAAAAGTTCGCAAAATAGAGGTTCGTAAAATGGAGGTTCGACTGTATTTACTTTTGAACAAAGAGATGTATAAAGTCTCGAAGAAATATTGAAAAATCATTTTTTAATATGGATAAAATTATGAAGATAATTTTTGGTCTTTTACCTTTTTAGTGAATTAAGTCAGCATTTTTTTTTCTAGTAAGATATACGTTAGGAAAGTTTTCCAAATTTTCAGCTAAACAAATAAATATGCAATATTCACTACGAAGATTGTAAGATGCCACGTTTCTTTTTGGTTAAGTACTCGGGTGAAAATGAGAGAAAATTATTGAAAGATACAAAAATATTAGTAAACGAATGCTAATTACTATATTATCGAAAATGTAAGAAAACAGAATGAAAAAAAAAAGATATTATTATTAAAGGGGGGGGGACAAAAAAACCCAAAACATTGATTAAAAAATAAATATCTTTTTTAATTACTTGATTTAAAAAGTGAAATTTTTATTTTATTTAAATTTGGTACGTTACCTGAAATTATGTATTCACAGAAAAAAATTAAAAGAAAAAGATGGAGATTCAAGATGGATTAAGTTAGACTTGACCTACTAATCAAATATTGGACAGATCCTTAATAATTTATTAAAATAAATATAAGCTATACAAAAAATCATATATTATAAGTACGTAATATGTATTACGACTTTTATGTAAAATCTAACGTAATTAACTAAAAATTCTCAATTTTTATCAGAAATTTAACTTATTTCATAGAAACGTTTAGAAAACATTTAATAAATTTTAATTTTAATTTAAAATAGAGCCACGTGAAAATCTAAATACATTAAAAGAATTTAATGCAAACAATTTATTTAAAAAAGTGATTACATGGAAATTTTGAAAATTTCTACGTATTTTAAATAGTTTATTTCTTTGTATCAGTTTTATTCAACGAGTCAAAGTTTCTGCTTTAGATCCGTTTTTCATTACTCAAATGAAATTTTTATAGTTCCTCTGAAGTGATTTTATAAATTTGATAAAAAATAACTTTTATTTTCATACGTTTAATTGTAAAATAAGCCGCCCATCCGGTATAGTGGTCAGTGAAGCTGACTGTGTGCCGCAGGACTGGGTTCGAATCCTGGAGAAGGCATGGATGTTTGTGTTGTAATCCTTTCTTCTGTCTGTTGTTTACCCCCGTGTTATACGTTCGGTGGTGCACGGGGTTTATAAATGTTAAAAAAAAAAATAGTAAAATAATTAATATTAGAAATTGTTTCTAACACATTCCAATTTTTTTTTAATTTATTTCTTCAAAAACCATTTCATGGTGAAATAATTGTTCAGAGAATATTTATTACCGTATAATCCGGCGTATATATAACGCTCACTTTTAACACAAAAAATAAGGTCGTAATTTACTGCTGCGCGTTATACGCCGGGTATAAAAATGATAGCTTTAAAAATAAAAAATTGTGTGATGAGTATAAAAAAAAGTGTTAGAGTCCTCTATAGATTGGAATACTGTTAAAAGAAATAGCATACCGAATGAACTTAATAGGTTGTAGTTCTAGAAGTATACTATTTTTTCAAAATCCAAGGAAAATTCCTCGAATAAAGGACCTCATAAACTAAGAGCATTGCACCCTTATATTTCAGTTTCCTTATTTAAAAAAGGGAGTGCATATTATACGGTGAATATGCCTAAAAATCAAAAAATACAACTTGAAAGTATGGGTTCGCGTTATACGCTGGATTTTACGGTAATTTATTCATTACATTTTATATTAAATCTGATGCATTGTAAAACATTAATGCAAAATATTATGATAAAAAAATGTCTGTAATTAATTAAACTAATCCAAACAATTTTAAGAAATTTAATGCATTTGAAAATTACATTTAAATATTTAATGCTAATATAATATTTATTGCTATAATGTACGAAATCAAAAAATGTAATTTTTATAATTTTTTTTTATTATTATTCTTTGTATTTCACACACAAACAAATTCTTTTCACTTCAAGCGCAGCTTTTTGATAATCATTGAAAAGCAAAACTTTTCACAAAACCCCAGTCAATTACAAAAACAATTTAAAAATATTAAAATTATAAATTAAAAACATTTAGGCCAACGTTTCTCAAACTGTGGGGCGCGCCCCTCTTGGGGGGGGGGCGTGATAACTCTACGAGGGGGGCGCGAGCACATTGAAAAGTCGTAAACAAAAGATTCTTTTAAAATATTATTAATTTACTGAAAGTAAACAACTAAAATACATTCTGACATAATATAAAATACAATACACATTTACTCTGTTATAATAAACTTATAAATACATCAGTTCTGCCCCCGCAATGTATTTCTTAATTAATTTGACTATTCTATTAGAACATGTTTAATAATTACCAGTGACCCCAATGGCTTGTCATGTTTCAAATTATATACAAAAATTAGCACTTATCTTGATAATTTGTACGGTTTATAATTAATTCCTTTAACTGCAAATAAAAAATTATGCGATTTGCTCCCCAATGCCACCATTTTCCACGTAGGCACGCGTATGTGATGTATTGAGGGAGGGGAGGAATAAATAAGCAAATCTTCTGAAATAAGTAAATCCTTCGCAAGCACGCTGTCAAGGTCCTTTTACTGGATTCCAAAGCCTTCGAAATAATTTTATAGATAGCTGCGCACAGATAAGATCGGAAAAACGTATATATACGTCCAAGGCAATGAACGAGACGCTTATATAGGCGTGGAGCACTTAAGAGTTTAAAGCCGTATTGTAGCTTTAACGTCCAAGTATAGTAGTATTGAATTCAATACATTGTTATTGTTAGGAGAGGGGGCGCGATGAAAATGATGATTTAATATTAGGTCGCAACCTTGAAAGTTTGAGAAGCACTAATTTAGACCATTAAAGAAATTTCTGAATCATTAATTTTATTTAACTCAGTTTCTTTTGAGACACAGTTGTTCGTGAACACACAACTAATTCGTAAAATATTATCAATTTGTGATATGGCGTACGCGTTTATTGTTTCTAGATGAAATATAAATCCGAATTTTATATAAATGAATATTTTATGTAATACGCTGAGGGATAGCGGTAAAATACATTTAGAGTAAGAAAATTTTATCTGAATTGTCTTAGATAAGTTCATATTCAATGAAAATTTCTAAGTTCAGATTTTCTCCGTGAAATCGTCATTAGGGGTAGTATACGAAAAAAATAAGCAAACTATTTATTACAAAACTTATTTCCCATTTTTCTTTTTCTGCCCCTCGTCTTTCACCCTTTTCACTTTCTTTTCTCTTTTTCTTCCTCTCCCTCCTCACTTTTTTTAAAATTTTACCAAAATTTGGTCTGTAATTTCATATTTGTTTAATCTTACTATAAACATTTCTTAAGTTACCCCCTTATGCAATGACCTCTATGTTTTTTTATAAACTGGCTATCTCAAAACAAAAACGGAAAAGAAATTCATTTACCTCAAGCATAATTATTTTGAAAATCAATTACCTGAAGCATTATTTTGTATCATACGCCTTTGTTCAATTTTTTATTTGACATAAGTAAAAAAAAAAACTGAATTTTTTGTAGAAAATCATCGATTTTTAAACCCAAATTGCAAACATGTTTCTGTAGCGATGAAAAATGAATATATGAGTATAACCCGAATTATACTTTTATCAGTTTTGTTTCCAACATAATTTTTTTTGCATTAAAATGATTTTTAAAAATAAATAATGTAATACTCTAAAAATATCTAAAATTTAATTGGAAAAAAAATTGAACTCAACAGTCGGAAATATTTTGAATGTAATTTAAAATAAAATTTTTAATATCTACAAATTTAAAATTAAAAAAGAAAGGAAAAAGGTTTGTATCGGGAATATTATTAATAGAATACCATAACTCAAAGTTAGAGTAAAGAATAAAGTGATCTTTTTATTTTGTGTAAAATTTCCTTTATATAAATAGTGTATAAAATAACCATGCCATTAGCCTCTATTTTGTATTTTGTTCTACGAGATCATCAGTTAACAAGGCTATTAAATTTCTTGTAAGAAATAAATGAAAACTTCCTTTTGCAGAACTTAAGGTATCCAACTTTTTGCGACAGCTTAAAAAAAATGGAGATATGGGGATTTTTTTATTGTTGTTTTTAGATTTGTTTAGTACATTTTAAGAACAATATGCTAAAATTAAGAAGAGAAAAAGAAATTAGTATTACTAAAATGTGAAAAATTGGGTAAAAAAATTACAAAAAATAACATAAACGTGGCCAAAAGTTTATGAACAAATTTTCAATTTTGATGTGTTGCTATGTTGTTCATTTTTGAAATGACATTCAGGATAATATATATTTTAACTTTTACAAAAACTAGAGCACTTTATCTTAGTTATTATATAAAACTGCTTAAAAAAACAGTGATTACTATATTCACATAAGGGACTGTAAATTTTGTAATAAAACAGCGATTGATAAATCTGAAGGTTAAAACACTTTTACTATTATACAAAATATGCACAAATAATTTCAGAAAATTATTTTCAAAACTTATTTAGCAATCGCTGGCCCCGTTTGAGCATTTTCAAAAAAAAAAAAAACATATGGAGTAAAACGCGTTTTAAAGTATGACATCTTGCTTAAAGTAATGGCATCTGCTTTTACTAAAACGCTTGTAGTTTTTGTTCTAGTGAACGAGAAATAATAAACTTGGTATTTTTATAAAGCTAATAAGTGGCCTATAGTATAAATTATAAAAAAAAATTGTCAATTTCTGCAAAATTCACAATTTTAAGGTATTCGGATACCTTAAAAGTAAATGAAAATCTATATAAGTTTATTTTTCAAATTACATAATAGTAATAATCTAATATTCTCGTATGACTATTATTTATTTTTTTATATTTTGTTAGTCACCAATGGCTCTATTGTTTTATCTACCAATAAATTGATCAGCTAATCACCTTTTCGTTTTCTTTATGTTACGATTCACACCTGCTTTCATTAATATAATAAACTTAATTTTTTAAAAGTACATTATACTAATGAAAATTTTCGTTTTCATTTCAACTAAAGTACTTTTTTTAATAATATAGCCATAAGTGGCTAAAACTGTTATTTACGCGGAACATTTAAATATATTCTAGTTCAAAGTGGTAATTTCTGCTGCCAAGTTAGTTGCTAATTTTATCGTCTGCACTTGTATATTTTATACTTCTTTTTCTTTTTTATGTTTCTAGAATTCATTTTTCATTTATTTTATTTTCATATAGCTAGTAGCCAGTGAGTGTTGTAAAAAGTTTGAATGTTCTTGGTAAATTAAATGAAAATTTTTAATTAAACTTAACATTTTAAATGTTTTTAATAACGAAAATATGTTTTAGATTTTGAAGAAAATTTTGACAAGAATTGTTAGTTTTACAAATTGAATGTTAATTAATGTTGAATGTTATATATTGAATGTAAATATTAATTTAAAAACTATAAGGTAAGGGCAGCTGACTATAGTAAAAAAATCATTTAGCCTCAAAACATTTCAGGCAAGAAGCAAAATTAAGATAAATACTTAAAAATTTCGTATAAAAAATAACAGCTTTTTGAATCTATATGTTTTGGATTCCCAATTGCATATAAGTTAAGATAAATAATAACTTACAAAACACATAAATTTATGTAAGCTTTGCTTCAATATAAGGAAGAACTTTATGAATTAAATATTTTGTAACTATAATACATTTTCGTACACATCCTTTATTAGTGAAAGCAGCATGAATGAGAGCACACATGTTGAATGAAAGCACGACATTTTATTTCATCTATTTTAACATAGTTATTCTAAATAGAATTATTATAACTAGAAACTCACAATTTATGAGTTCTTTGAAACTTTAATTTTTTAGTTGATGTATCATAAAATATAAATTTTTAGTTTTTATTTAATCGATGAATTTTGCTCTTCCACGTACATTTTTGCTACTTTCTGCTTTTTTTTCTTTTTTAATATATACTTGTTTAAATCATACCATTCAATACCACGTTTTGCCATTTCTTGAAAATTGAATTGCGGTGAAGTATTTTGTTAAGTCAAGCCAACACTATTTTACAATAATTAAAATATGTCAAATTACAAGATACTTATTCTATATATTTAAGACAATTTAAAACATGTAAGAAATGAATTTAAAAAAGGAAGGAAACATCGTTAGAAAATGTCTAAAGAGCTTAAAATGGGGAATAGAATTCATTAATAGTGTCAGACTTCGATATTAAAAAAAGCATGAAATTCTTCCGGCGAATAATTTTACGTGTGGATTCTACTGGGAAAATAGCATGCTTCATTCGTTATCAATTTCTTGATCCCATTTAGAAATGTTTTTTATATTTCAAATACCTTATTGATGAAAGCAATCTTTTCTTCGATTTTTGTTGCAACAAAAGAATTATACTCTTAAAATATATACCTAATATATTTTATTTCATGTTTTTTATGACAAATTTCAACGAATAACTAAATCAATTATTTTCATTTAAATGTACAGTTTCTTTTGTTCAGTTAACATTATTTTACATTTAATTTGCAGAAAATTATAGCTATTTTTTTTAAAAGGCTATTTAATATTGTTTCTGTATTTTTCTTCTAAAGTACATTTATCACTAATTAATGTGATAAGAGATGCCATTAGTTGACAAAATTGTGCAAAGAAGGTTTATATTAACGGATGTTATATTTAAAGTTTATTATTAACTAATGATAATAATTATTAATTTAAATGTCATTCAGTTCACTTTTACTACAGGCTAAGATTTCATAGTAATTGACATCCACATAATAAATTTATTTTTGAAGCAATAACATTAAAAATCATGAGATGAAAGCTTTACTATAAAGCACTTAGTTTTATTTATCATGAAAGCATTAAATAACAAATTAACCAAAAGAATATAAAAAAATTTCGTTCACACATAGAGCTCTTTTTTTTTTTTTTCTTTCTCAAAAGAC
This sequence comes from Trichonephila clavata, assembly GCA_019973975.1. Lineage (NCBI taxonomy): Eukaryota > Metazoa > Arthropoda > Arachnida > Araneae > Nephilidae > Trichonephila > Trichonephila clavata. The sequence continues at coordinate 11,174 of BMAO01027943.1, forward strand.
TAAAGAGAAAACGTAATTCTATTTAAAAATATTGAAAGATTGATGTTTTTGCGTTGAAATGATAATAAATTATTAACGAGACACTTTTGAAAAAAAATTTTATCAGCGATCATTAAAAAATTTATACTTTTATGCTTTTTTGCAAGTGAATTGTTAATTTGATGTTTGCTTCATATTGATTAAAAATAATTTTTCATACTTAAACCCTGTTTTGATCTAACATTCTGATTACGTGCTGCCTAGTGATAAACAGTAGAGGTAAAATTATTACACACGTGCCACGTGACGCATAATACGTAAAAAAAAAAAAAAAAAGAGAAAAATATGAAAAAATAAATAACAATATGCTATCTTTTTGTATTAAAAAAAAATATTTATTTCACGTTACTATAATATTATGATAAATTATACAATCCAGAACGCTCTTTTTGTGTCACTGCCTCAAAACCTAGGCAATAGTCGGGAAAACTTCATAAAGTTTTTCAAAAAGTTTTAGATATTGGAACTATTTACAAATATGTTTGAACTGTCATTCGAGAAACAGATTGCAACAAACGCTCTGATTTTTAAACAGAAAATGGTTCCATTTATGTTGCATCCTTTTCCCGAATTATGTTCCCTACCACCGATGAATCCTGTTGCTGAGATGGCTCTTCATCTTCCGAAATATTATAGACACTTCTAGGAGGAATGAATTCCTCCTTACTGCTATAAAGCCACACGGATACTTGATTGACAGCTCCTCCAACAAATTTGCAATTTTATCATACTTTTCTTTTGCGTGAAAGCTCTTCAGAACTGTCGTGTCCTTAGAGATGTCTTAAGGTATGGGGCAACTGGGCCCGGGTCCACGGCCTCGACCACAATGGGATCCTCGCTTTGTACCCGACTACACCTTAATAAGTTCATGATTCGAATAATTTCAACGATCAAATGTTATTTATGATTGTATTCTCCGAAAAATTGGTAATTTTGGACGATATGTCAACTGGCTACATGTGATCATCGTCGTTCTAGGCCTACCATTATACGCTCTCATTACTCATTCAGTCTAAGGGGGCAGTCAGTCGAGCCGGTTTGTGCAATTGTAAGTCTTAAGGCAGCATCACACGTGTATTTTTTTTTTGGCCCAACTTTTCGCCGAATCTGAGGGGGAAAGGTTACCGTAAACCAAACGGCATGCTCTGACATCAGCCACGTTCTTTCTCCACATTGAAACATTACTCGCTGATTTTTCTGCTTCGAAAACAAACATCCAATATTATTTCTTTTATTTCGCTCGCTCTTTTGTTTATGGGGGTAAACAGAAATGGAGCATCATTCTGTTTAAAATATTATACGCCGTTAAAATATTGCACATCATTAAAATATATTACGCCATATTTCATACGAAGTTACCGCCATCTTGTTTATGACGTAGGGCGCCGAAGAACCCCATTGGCTGGAATTTCAAGCAACTTTCTCAGTTCACTGGCAAAAAGTTGTTCTAAAGCCATTGCTATGGCAACGGAGTAAAAATTGCATGAATTGGAACAAAAATTGCACCAAACGTGTGCGTGTGATAAGGCCTTTAGATATTTTTTTTTTTTTGTATCGGGTTTGTATGAATATTTGACAAAGAATGGTATTCACTGTCTCCTTTTATGGATTATAGGTAGGGCCTACATTTATGTAGGGGCCCAGGGCCTAATTTCCCGTAGAAACATCAAGTGTACTTTTGCGAAAGGGCCCAGGGCCTCAAGAAGTCTCAAGATATCCCTACGTGTCCGACCAATTTATATTAAATTATTTTTCAATAAATAATAAAATAATAAATTCGAATCAATTTCTAACTTTCACCCAGGAACTTCTTAAGGCATGGACCATCTGGACCCGGACCCAGGGCCTCGCCCTCGATGGGGACCTCGTTTCGTTCTCAACTCAATCTTAATAAGATTATGATAAATAATTTTAATGGTCAAATATTATTCCGAAAAACAGGGAATTTCAAACTGCATGTCAATTGTCAAAAGTGGTCAGACTGTATTATTATGTGAAGGTCATTGTCCATGTCTAGGCCTAGGCCTAATACCATAAACAATCATTAAACTCATTAAAGGCGGTATCACACGTGCATTTTTTTGGCCCAACTTTTCGCCGAATCTGAGGGGGAAAGGTTACCGTAAACAAAATGACATGCTCTGACATCAGCCACGTTCTTTCTCCACATTGAAACATTACTCGCTGATTTTTCTGCTTCGAAAACAAACATCCAATATTATTTCTTTTATTTCGCTCGCTCTTTTGTTTATGGGGGTAAACAGAAATGGAGCATCATTCTGTTTAAAATATTATACGCCGTTAAAATATTGTACATCATTAAAATATATTACGCCATATTTCATGCGAAGTTACCGCCATCTTGTTTATGACGTAGGGCGCCGAAGAACCCCATTGGCTGGAATTTCAAGCAACTTTCTCAGTTCACTGGCAAAAAGTTGTTCTAAAGCCATTGCTATGGCAACGGAGTAAAAATTGCACGAATTAGAACAAAAATTGCACCAAACGTGTACGTGTGATAAGGCCTTTAGTCGAAATGGGACCATCGGTCGAACCACTTTGTGAGATTGTGAGTCATGCACATTTATCTGCTTCAAATTACCATTTGTACGAGAATTTGATAATGCAACAGATAGGGCCTACTTTTATGCATAGGGGCCCAGGGTAAGATATGTCAGGGTCCAGGGCCTTAAGACGTCCCTGCCTTCAAATATTCCTAATTAGCATACCCAAAACGTAATGTCAATTAAACTGCGAAGACTAAACATTGAGGCGTAACTTTTCAGCAATAACACCAATGGGGAGTTAGCGCAAGTGTCGTTTAAAGATGGTGGAAAATTATGATTTCCTTTGCCAATAGCGCATGTATGTATATCTTCAAAAATGTGATGCTGATAAACAATCAAAACAAATCAGCAATAACAGCGCATCATGTGCAGGCGCGAGATAGGCTTCAATATTAATTTTCAATTTTACAAATGGAAAAAAAAAATACCTGATTTATGTAATAAATTTAACTATAAAAACAAAGTAGGGAATCAAACAACAAATCAGAATTTCGCTTGCTTTAGATATTATAAATATGTACCTTACAAAAATAATTATTACGAAATTGTTTCTGTACGTGTTGTTGTCAGTGCGTTACTGTTTAGATCAGTGATATCTGTGGCCCGACGGCCTTTTCTGAGTGCTCCTGTCATGGCCCATTGCAATAAGAAATTCAATTATTAAAGAACAATGTACTAAAAATTTAGCAAGAAATTCTATCAATCAAGCAATCAAATATATCAATTTTGCTATCCTTTTGTTTTAATAGTAGAACCTAAGCAGAAGCTTGATCATAGATGAAAGGAAATAGAAATAATCCCATAACTCAATAAAAAAAATGCATAAAAATAAATATTTTTTTGTGTGTGTTTATGTAAAAACAAGTAAAGTAAAAAAACAATTTTCAAGTCAATTCCTACTTGGATCAACAAATAAAAATTTTACTTTAGTTACTTTTTATTAAATTGTCACAGTTAATATAAATATGTACATACATATGATTAATCACAATATTAAGTGACAAAATAGAAACGATTTTCCTTGCAATTTTCCATTTTCATTTCTATACATGATGTTGGTTTTTTTTTATTTGTTACTTTTATCCATTAATTACATTTAATTATTCTAATAAAATAGTATAGTAAAAAAAAAAATTACATTCTCACACAGAAATTAAGCCAACTCTTCGAGCCCACGACCTTCCGATTAGAAGTTCAACATGCTATCCAGTGCTCTACAGAGGCACAATGAACGCCATTCCTTTCTATATATGCTGTTGTACTATTATTTTTGCTTCTTACTATTGATTTATTTATTAGCTTAATTAATGAATTATACTTTAAAAAACTGTATTAACAACAAGTGCCATCCACTACAAGTTTTAAAAAATGTATTTGAACTGATGAATAGAAATATTGTTGTTGTTTATGTCACCTGACCGACAGTAACATCAGATCAAGGTCCACGAAATTCATCGCGGCTAAAGGCTAGAATTTAAGGGTTGTCGTTAGCCTAAGCTTTGAGCTCCATTAAGGTGACAGCACGATTTTGCTCGTTACAACACGATAGATGGCGACATCATTCGGACCCACTGATTTAACGAGCACGTTCTTCGTGTGAACTCGGAGAATATTTGGTGGCATCAAGCATCGAACGCATGCCTTCCGGTCTGGAGACCGATGCTCTAACCCAGGGGTCGCCAAACTTTTTTGATCATCGCCCCCTATATAATTTTTCGAAATCACCATAGACCCCCACAATTGTAATTTTCAGGTAATTAAAATAAACTATATATTAGTCTAAATTTTTAATAAATCAGAAACAGTAATTAAAGTAGCTACAGATTTTTTACTTCTTAATGAGATGAGTGTGCCTGGTGTTTCTTGGCAAGGTTCGCTATATTGGGTTCGAAATTAGTCAATTTTAACCGTAAATCCCCTCGAAGCTCCACATTTAATATATTTCTGTTTTTAGTTAAAATTGAATTAACGTGACTGAAACCGGCTTCAACCATATACGAACTTGGAAACGCCAGCATAAATGGCTGAGCCATTTCGTAAAGTTTCACATAATTTTGCTTTATATTTATATTAGTCCAAAATTTATGTATTGTCAAATTTTTAATAAGTTTTTAATTGTTTTCTGATTTATTATTTTATTTTCTATAAAGAATATAATATTAAGTCAATTATAAAAATATTTTAAATTTTTACGTACGCTGTTAGATATGTGTAATTTGCGTGTTAAGAACTGTTTTTTCCTTCGAGTCCTAATAGACCCCCATTCGACCCCTTGGGTCAGATAGACCCCATACTGTTGTTAAATAGACCCCTAGGGGTCTATATAGACCACTTTGGCGAGACCCCTGCTCTAACCACTAGGCTACCCACGGCATAGAAAGTATTTCATAAACGATTAAAAATGTGTGAGTAAGATATATATATATATAGAGAGAGAGAGAGAGAGAGTAAAAAATAATAGTAGGAATTGTATAACAGCCAAAAATGAATTTTAATTTGATCAATTTTACTTTGATCTTAAGTGTGTTTTTTCCCCATTATCCGCATGTTGAGGCTCGCGTGACCCCGCTTTAGATTGTAAGATATATCTCATAAATGGGGAGGGGGGGAGAAGAAAAAAAACCTTCTAATGAAGGTTTAGAAATGTACAACAAAGCTAGCGTTCATTAAAAATAAATAAGAAGAAATTAAATGTAAATAAAAATAATGAAATTAAAATTTTTCTACTTCGTTGTTCACATCGAAAAATCTTGAGGAAATGTGTAATCTGTCTCCTGTTCAAACAGATTTTTTTTTCTGTATGCTTTTAGCTTATAGTAGGTAAAAAATTAGCCTTTATATCAGTAAAAGTCTTTACTTCTGAGAGCTTTAGTCATAATTGAATAAATTAATATTTAAATAATTATATATGTATATATATATATATCATTTACGTCCGTTTTGTCAACATTCATTATTAATTAATTCTCTTCCATTTTACAAATTAATAAAGATTTCATTTCTGTTATTCATTGTTTTGGATTCATAATTATAATTGATAATAAAGGAATCATAAGATTATTCGGGATTAATATTTTTTCCGAAAGGATTATAGATTTTATATCTAAAGCAGTAGCGCACACAAAAAATTTTGAAGGGGGAGGGGCATGGTCGAAAATCCCCCAACTCGTGAATGGTATAAGTGGTTATCAGGGGAAAGGGACAGTGTAGAAGATGATGAGAACATGCTAATCGCCCCCCAAGGTGAGTGATTACAAACCAAAACATTGCCAAAGTTTGTAATGTGATCCAGGGTGACCGAAGATTAAGTGGTCGTGCAGTAACGGAGTAGGTTAACTTGGATAGGGAAAATGTGCGAAGCTTTTTAACTGACGAATTACACATGAGGAAGATTTGCACGAACTTCATTCCAAAAGATCTGTTCTGCGACCAAAAACAGTACAGTTAAAACTTGTGTGTAGACCATTGAAACGATTGCAAACGAGCCAAATTTGATGGAATCTGTTATAGCACGTAATGAACACGGATTCTTACCTATGACCCAGAAAGTAAGCGCCAGTCAAAACAGCGGAAGTCTCCTGTATCCCCAAGACGCAAAAAGCACGCATGTCAGAATCAATATTCAAGGTAATGTTAATTGTCTTCTTCAACATTAATGGAATTGTAATGATTGAGTGGGTTCTCAGTGGTCAGACTGTTAATTAACGCTACTCCACTGAAGTACTAAAAACTTCGTGAAAAAATTAGGAAAAAAAGGTCACTGGGGAATGATGGATGGTGGTGCACCCAGACATTGTGCCTGTTCACACCGCCGTATCTGTCAAGCAGTTTCTGACTAGCAAAAATATAACTGTGATGGAACATCCTCCTTATTCACCTGACTTGGCTCCATGTGACTTTTTTTTATTTCCTACAGTTAAATCTTGCTCAGAGGGAATCCATTTACTTGCATTTTACTTTAGTTATTTTTTAGTTCATATATACATTAATTAGCTGTTACCCGCCCGCTTCGCTGGGGTATTTCATGAATGTTTTATAAATTTTTTGTTGGTTATATATATGTATAAATTTTTGATATTTAAGTCTAGCATTAACAATTCGATTGTATTGAAAAATATGCGCCCTTACGTTCCTCAACGCCACTTGGGAGTCGAATTTTCACGAAACGCATTTTGTGGCGTATCTGTATTCTATGAGAGGAATCTGCTTACCAAATTTCAACACTGTGCGTCTAATAGTTTAAAAATCGGAATAATTATTTATATCTCCCCTTAACCCCTGCAACACCCTTGGGGGTCATTTTTCCCAAAACCCATTTTGTAGCGGATATTTACTCCATGAAAGAAACATGTCTACCAATTTTCAAGCAGGTTGGTCAAGTAGTTTAAAACGAAAATATTTATCTATTACGCCCTTAACCCCCCTCCCCTCGCAACGCCACTTGGGGGTTACTTTCCCAAAAACCATCTTCTATCAGATCTCTACTCTATGAAAGGAATCTATTTATCAAATTTAAAGACTGTGCGTCTCATAGCTTAAAAATGTTAATAAATATCTATAACGGCTCCTAAGCCCCCGCAACGCCACTTGGGGGTCAATTTTCACCAAACTCATTTTGTAGGGATCTCTACTCTATGAAAGGAATCTGTTTACCTAATTTCAAGATTGTACGTCGAGTAGTTTAAAAATGGAAACAATTATTTATAACGCCCCTTAACCCCCGTAATGCCCCTTGCGATTCGAATTTCTCAAAATCCGTTCTTAGCTGATCTCTACTCCATAAAAGGAACATGTCTACCAAATTTCAAATCTGTAGTTGAATAGTTCCGGATATATCGTGATTAGTCAGTCAGTCAGTCGCTTTTCTCCTTTATATATAGATTGTACATAGCTTAATTGTTACACATCAAATTTTTTAAAATTTTATTAGTTTTAACGCTAATATTTGTATTTAATGATTGTTGGTTTGACTTAACAACTTCTTATATTTACTCGTGGTTAATAGGATTGAATCTTGAAATTATGAAATACAGTTCAGAGTCTAGAATAATGCCCGAGCTGGTACCTCCTTCACCTTACTATCTTATCACACCAAGTTCAGACATTGAATTATATATTACAAACAGCGACTTTCTTATTCCTTGTAATAGATTTGGGAGAATTTATGTTCTCTTGAATTTGACTCAACATCCCCGGGAACGTAGCTTTTAATAATTGGGTTGTAACTATCGAATTGATTCGGGAACAATGTAAAAGCTAAAAGTAAAGATTAATATGTACAATCACATTATTTTAAGTAAAATTTTATATTCAAAAAATATAAGTTATTTCAGCATTTTAAAAGAATTAGTAACGCGCGACAAGATCCATTTTACCTATAGATTCACAACTATGTAGAGTTAACTTTCAGTCAAATAGGTTCCCTGAAGTCGTTCAGGGAAAAACGGAGAATCTCCTGAAGGGCATTTCAAAAACCTCATTCCAGAACTGTTACCAACGCTGCAGCACTAAATACAGAAGCGTATGAATACTGAAGGGACTACTTAGAATGTGATAATTTCACAAAGAACTTATTTTGATTCTTAAGGCATGAACAAATGGGCCGAGGCCGCAATGAGTGCCTTGTCTCGTTCTTGATTTAGCCTTAATAAGATAATAATTTTAACAGTCAAATGTTATTTCGGGTTGTATTCCCAAAAAACTGGGGATTTCAGTTGATATGTCAACTGGCTACATATATGATGACCGTCATCCACGTACAGGCCTAGGTCTACCACCATATACCATTATTACTCATTCTGTCAAAAGGCGACAATTGGTCGAACCATTTTGTGCGAATGTATGTCGTGAGCATTTATGTTTCGGGTTATTGATTGTTCGAGTATTTGACTATGTATGTATTATACCGTCTATTTTAATATAGGTGGGGCCTACTTCGGAGTAGGAGCCAAGGGCCTCGAGTAGTCTTAAGACGTCCCTGTCTGTAAGTATAAAGATTTATTGGATCAGTCTCATTTCCTTTGCGTCACACCCAGTAGCGTAACGGAGAATATCAGGGCCCCTGCAAAGTCAGGTTTTAGGCCCTAAGCTGTATCTTAAGTACTTGGCATCGCTCAGCCTTTGCCCCTCTCCGGCGGTGAGGGGGTGTACGTTACGCCACTGATCACTCCTCGTACAGTCTTGAATGTTGCAATTATTGCTATAGCATTGCACGCCATATTTATCAATCAAATTAATATTATTTTTGTGTTTTTAATTATGAAAACATTTTTGTGAGTCACTCCAACTATTGTAAAAGGCATATCCTTTCAAAAATATCTTTTTTTAAAAATAAAATAAAAAGCAAAAACTTTTTTTGTATGCAATGATAGAACTTTTTTTGAATTTCCATATCGGTATAGTGCTTTTCGCTAAAAAGTACCGTAAATTTTGTTCGATAAAAATGAAACCCGGCCTGACAATCCAAATGGTTTCACAGACCACTTTGATGGCATTTCAGATTGAAATGCCTTTAATACAAATGCAAAATGAACTAAAACTTTATTATTCAACAATGATTAGTATAGCTAACTTTAGTCCTTAATGAGATATTTATTTATACTTTCCTTTAATAGGATTTTGTAAATTTATATTTATGTTCGACTTAGCAGATTTTCTAAATAGGCATGAAGCAAGTTATCCCCCCCCTGCATCTTTCATCTCGGGGGGGGGGATGTTTCACAAGCATATGTGGATCCAAAAGCACTTACAAGTCGTGCAAAATATCTTAAATTTGAAATATCTCTCTAGGATGTATAAATATTGCAAAAATTAATTTTTAATGACGAAAAGAATCTCTTTCATTTATTGTTACACTCAACAATGTAACTCAATTAACTCCATTTGCAGATTTTTCAGGAACGCTATTCATACCAGCATGATATAGGCATGAAAATGTTTCAAACATTTTACAATATTTGTTAAAGCTGGGAAACGACTAAAAAATGCAGCTTTAAGTTTATTTTTATCTTGCATATTTTCAAAGATTCTCGAGTTGGCTTTATGGAAAAGTTATTTAACAGAGGAAAATGTTGAATAATATTGTTTCTAAATTGATCAATTGTTATATTAACCTGTCCTTGATAGTCCTTATTTACCTGATTTTAAGTTTCGTTTTTGTTACTGTCTACTAAAAATCATAGATCTAACAACTAACCATCACGTTGCTAAACGAAACCGATTCTTTCAGTAACATTTTGGCATTCGTAGATTTCAAAATATTGAAATGGAGTTCACAGTTCCACTTGCGTAATATAACAATGACACATACAAATTTTTAGTTCATTTAATATTTTTGCATATATATGCACATATGAGAAACACAAGTTTCAAGAGAAATCTAAAATTGCCCATCGGGCCACAAAATCAAACGTTGCCGGCCAAAAACACGGACCTCGAGTAGGTCACACCGATTCACACTGTACTCAGAAAGATCAGTTTATTTTTTTCCCCAACAATATCCAATTCACGACATGCATTGTCACTCAGTAACTAAATTTACACTGATAATCAAAATTAAGAGAATTTTCAGATTTGGTCGATTATCTCTAGAGCTACTGGACAGATTTTAATGAAATGTAGTATGTACATAGGGTTGATTTAATGCAAAAAATAGCCATTCAACAGTTGTAATACACACGCCTGATCGTGGCGTAACACTCATTGGAGTCAGAAGGTATAAAACAACAATTGCAGAATATAACACAAAAAAAAAAATTGGTTAATAGCATGGCCGTTTTTAACCACCCTCCGGCACTTCAATAACTACGCTCTATTCCAGAGCACCCTCACCCCTCCTTCAGTTCTTACTTTTCCTGTTTTGTTTCGGGAAGGATTTTCCCTTAACTTTCTTACTTTTTCCCTTTCTTTATTTTGCTTTTTGAATAGTCTCTCCATTATCCACCACCAATTGACCCGTCGTGTTATGGACTGACAGTCCGAAATGAAAAAGAAATGTTATGGTTTGACCACTCTTGTTCGTTTCTTACTTTAAGACATCAACGGATCACCTACCCTCAGGGACGTTTTAAGACTTTTGAGGACCTGGCCTCTATGCAAAAGTAGACCCTGGGCCTATACACAAATGTAGGCACCACCTTGATCCTTAAAAGTAGACAGTACATACGCTATCAAAAACCCGAACAAATAAATGTGCATTACTTACAAATCGGCTGCCGCCTTTGAATGATATGAGTAATATGATGTGTGGGTCCTATGGTGGTAGGCCTAGCCTACACATGGATGACGGTCATCACATGTAGCCAGGTGACATATCGTCCGAAATTTCAGAAAATACAACCG
>BMAO01027943.1:129763-148496 GCA_019973975.1 Trichonephila clavata
AACGGTCTAATGACTCACATTTACGTGATGAGTAACAGCTCTTGTGCTTGACTCGGGTCTATCAATCACAACGTTCAAGATGCTTTCTTCCAGGCTTGGACTGCGTGCAGCTCTTCGTCGACCAGCATCATGTCTGGTGGCGTGGAACGCTGAAAATTCTGTGATCCGGCATTCGTTGATCAGGAAATTGCGCATGATACATTCGTAGTGCAGCTCTGACGTCACCATTTGTACGGCTGTACATGTGATGGCTGGCTGCATTTTCGGCATACGTAAAGTCCCCATCGTAGAAGTCAGCACACTGAGATGCATCATGCTGAACAGCGGCTATACATCAACTGATTCCTACCAGAAACGCAACCAACCGATAATTCCATTTCTCTTTTCAGTTATTTCCTTTTGCGCTTACCACGTCACTTGCACCAGTACTTTCCTATGCAATAAATGACTGTTATAATGTCCTGTATCTACTTTAAAATTGTACCATGAATTCGGGACCACCCTATACAGAGGAAAAGGACGCCCAAAGCCCTCACGTTGGCGTAGTTGGAAGCTTAGGGTTGTGGTGCCAGCTCAGGTGTTGTCCACATCACTTGACCATGGTTCAAAATTACGAGAACCGTCGCAATAGTCCTCATATTGCTTTGAAGTGCGAGATAGATAAACAACTAATCATGTCTGCGCGAAACACTTCTAAGTAGAAAACACTTTAACATCTTGTCCTGTAGCGAGTAGTGTTTTTTCATTGCACATTTCCTCATTTCTGTTTTGCGTCTTTATTTCTTTTTAAATAAATACGCTTTTATTTTCATAATTCAACATTTACTATTCTGCAAAGCACAAAATTGATTTTTAACTTAAAGAAATAAAATGAGACAATTATGTATTATGGAATATTTTTAAATTTACGGACAGTAAAAAAGGCTGATGCATGTATTACATCATGAATCTTAAGGAAACGATTTTTCCTCATCACGAATTTATATGAAAGTTAGAACAATGTCCCGCCTGAAAATGTAGTCTAAATTTGGATCGGGCTCTTTGTCAATATGCAAAGACAGGAGTAGGGAATTTTCAAACTGAATACATATCTCTCACAAGTGAACCAAGATCATCACTCACGGACGAAGCTGATACAATAAAGAAGGTCCTATTAGACCGAAGAGTCACGAAATGATAGTAAAGGTGGTTTTTAATCACGACAGTTGTGGAAAAATATTCCTAAAAGACTTGTTTTTTCTAATGGGCTGCGCGCGCACACACACAATTGGTATTTTAACCTTTGCAGACCTAGTACATTCCCCAGGAACTGGTATCTCTTTCTAGTGCGGCACTATATTAGTGAATAGCCGCAGGTAGTTTTGACGTCCAGTTTCCTCCTTAGAAAAGAAAGGCACCTAAGCTCTTGACGATGCAAACCTGTGCTAGGATTTAATTTTTCCAATAACACCCAAGTCAAACAGATATCTTAGGGATCTCTTACATGCCGTATAATCATACGACATGGCCACTGTCGATTTTCTGTATCATGAAAATCTACCGACTTGGGCCGGGGTTGAACTCGCAACCTTAGGTGCAGAAGGCCAGAGACAAACCAACCACGCCACCCAGTGGGCTTTCCCAAAAAACTGATACATGTCAAAGGTTTCAACACTTTGGGTTCCCCTCCTTTTCAGAAGCAAGCACAGCACGATATGTTATGGAAGATGTTGAATCTCATGGAGAAAGACGAGGAGGATATTTTTGACGGTGGAGGGGAGTGTCATGTTGACTATGTTGGATCATTTGACCAGAAACCAAATAGATGAAGTAAGGAGTGAAAGAGCACAGCAATTCACCTTCTTTAAGAAGCCTAATTGCAGAATGTAGAAAAAATTATGTTGCCTGCTGTTTTTTGAAACTGTCGCGAAGTCATCTTTGCAGACTACTTGAAGAAGGGCCAGACCATCACTAGCGCATATTACTGCACATTGTTGAAAATTTGCGTGATCAAGAAATGACGTGGTATCGTCATCAAAAAAGCTCGTCTTCTTGAAGGCAGTCATCTTCTCACTCATCTTAAAGTGCGATTAAGTTATCAAAACCATCTAGCTTTGAAATTTTACCCCAACCACAATCCATTTCTCGATATTGCCATAAAAATAAGCAACATTTTCTTATTTCCAGAACTAAAAAAAAAACATTGTGGATTTGGAGATTCGACAACACAAATGACGTCATTCAGTAGATGGAACTAAGGTTTTTGGTGCAATCCGCTGAGTTCTAGAATGGTGACCTTTGAAAGGTCAAGAAACGCTGGGGAAAATGTATCAGTTTTAAAGGTGACTATCTAAAGAAATCTTAACAATAAAAATTTAAAAATTTAATTTGTTGCTTCCGTTAATTTAATTCCGTTGCTTTTTAGGGGTAATCAAACTTTACGATACTTTTGATACCCTCCTCGTAAATATGAACAGAACAAATATGACTCACAAGACCAATTGAAACTGATTTATAAATAAGACTGCTAAAAATTGTTTTGTTTGCTATCATCAGAAAATCTTCTTTAAAGAAAACAGAAAAATTTGAAGAATGTCCAGGAATTAAAACTTATAGACACTTTTTAAGTCTGCTACATGTTTTATTTTATTTCAACCAGAAATAGATGTAAAAAAACAATACATCTGATAGACTAAAAATTGTGTATCAAAATTGATGTACAATACCACCAACGCTTAACAATTTTCAAGAAGTTTTCCGAATTTTCCCAAAAATATATTGCAAATTTAAATATATATATATATATATTATATTTTATGATATTTCTCTCTCTCTCTGAACGATAAGTTATACTAAAATAACGTATACATATTTAGGCAAAAATATACCTTGAATACAGTTAAATTATATCAGTAAACATTAATTCGATGAACACCAGTCTAATATATGAATCGTTATCAGCAAAAAACATCTTATCGTTGTTTCTTATCATATACTGACATTTACTTAAAAATAATGCAATATATTTTCACAATAAGAGTTAATACAAAGGTCAAAGTTCAGTTGCGGTTTATTTTTTCCTTGCGTAATTATTTCGATATCAGAAAATTGGTGAGATCATATTTCTTAAATAACTAGTTTATTTAAAAGTATTTTATCATTATTATTTCAGTCTTATGTCAGGGCCGGCTCTAGCAGTCTTGCCACCCTGGACAAAAATGGAAAATGCCGCTCTCTCTCTGTATATATATATATATATATATATATATATTAAGACAAAATTCAAAATAATTCGAAATTAAGGACATAATTACTTGTTATTATTTCAAATGAGTTTTATGTAAGAGAAGGAATCATCCATTTAAATTGACCAATTTCTTCGAAAAAGAGTCTACTTATGATGGAGATCATAAGCGTTTGTTTCAACTTATAGGAACTACACTCAAGACTAAAATAAAACGTCTTCTGTGGATCTCTATCTATTAAAATCTCTTATTACCTTTGTCCCCATTTAAATAGCTGCGTTGGGCATCGTAAGGGAGAAAGGAATGTCCGTTGTGACCTCACTCCGGGATGGGGAGAAGTTACCATGAAAGATCTGCAAACATATTAAATTTATACTTTAACATATACTCCCACCTCTCGAACCCTTCAAGTTTCAAAATAAAAGAAAACATTAAATATACAGAGTATAAATAAAAACTATAATACGTTAAATGAAATACCAAATTCCACCCAATAATATTTCAGAAAATATATCAAATTTTTTGTAACAAAAAAAAAATTTTTTTTTTTTAAATTCGATCTAAATACCTCCCTTAAAATTGACACCCCGGGCATGGGTACGGTTTGTCCGGCCCTATAGCCACCCTGCTTATACAAAAAGGCAGTTAAAATTCAAACCAATTTTTTTTTCAAATTTAGATCAATATTTATACACTGGCCACCGTAAATGCAACACCAAGAAAGACAAGAGATAGCACATCAAAATTTATTTTGTAGATAACATGTTGACCAAGTATCAAATGATTAAATTTATAGACTTCTGTGAAGCGTGGTTCCTGCCAGAATCAGTAGCAAGAGTAGCCGCCATTGTTGGAGATCACCGCTGCCACACGCCCCGGCATTGATTCAAGGAGACTTTGGATGTGTTCTTGGGGTACAGCAGACCAAGCAGCTTCCACACGTTGCCAAAGTTGATCTGGTGTGGCAGCTGGGGGTTTAATCTTGGTCAATCGTTGAGCAACCATGGACCACATGTTTTCTATCGGCGAAAGATCCGGAGAGCGAGCCAGCCAGGGAAGCAATTCAATCTGGTGATTGACGAAGAACCTTTGGACAACGCGTGCCACGGGTGGTCGCGCATTATCCTGTTGAAATATGGCTGTGGCCAAGCCCTGAAGGTAAGGAAGGACAACTGGCTCCAACACCTCGGAGATGAAGCGCTGGCTGTTTAAAGTACCAGCAATGCGTACTAGAGGAGTGCGAGAGTGATATCCAATACCGCCCCATACCATAATACCCGGTGCTTGACCAGTGTGGCGGTGCATAACGCAGCTGTTCAGCATCCTTCCTCCACGGTGTCTCCAGACTCGAATCCGATCATCGTGGTGTTGCAGACAGATGCATGACTCGTCAGTAAAGACAACTTCATTCCATTCTGCCACCCACACCCTTCTTTCATCGCAACATTGACGGCGGAGACGTTGTGGTTCTGCGTCAAGGGTACACCAAGCAATGGACGTCTTGCGGACAGCGGACAGACCACTCTACTGTAAACGGAGTCGAATGGTACGCGCAGTTACTGAATGATGCGTTGCAGACTCAATGTGCTTTGTTCTATGGTTTCGAGATGTGACTGAGCAATCCGTCACTGCCATGCGCACAATTTGCCTGTCCTCACGTGAAGTGGTGCACTGAGGTGGATGCGATCGACCACGTTGGTCCGTCGTACCCTCCTGCATCCAACGGTCACATATCCGCAATACAGTTGTTTGGTTTCGTCCAACACGACTACCGATTTCCCTGAAAGATAATCCACAATCTCGGTAGGCTCAATAGAGATCCTTCCTCTGTCGAACTCGGATACTTGATCAAAAGCTGATCGCTGTTTTCTACGAGACATAACTGATCGTTTTTTGAAAAAACCACCAGAAAAACACAATTGCCGAACTTGAAATCGTCGAAATCTCCAAGCCTTAAATAGCGCTTTGAGGTGGCGTCACAGGCGTGCGTGATGTGTGTCTGCGCTGAAATTCTAATCATTTGCATATCTCACCTCCGCTAATGCATGTGGTAAATTTCATGTTATTTGCGTTCTTCCTTCAGGGTGTTGCATTTACGGTGGCCAGAAGTGTATTTATTGCTTAAGTAATTTTTCATTAATTGGAGATATATCGTGCGAGGGAGCGGATCATTTCACGACGATTGATTTAAGTCAAGTTTTAATTCATTTAAATTAAATCAGGTTACACTTCATACATTATAGCATTCATTGTACATAACCACGTAAAATATTTTTTAATTGTCAAAACTGCAAGCTATCAGTTTCAATCACACATGTACAGACTGACGAAGCTGGAAATTTGAAGATTTGCGCACACATTTTAAGGTATCCAACTACGTTCGGAATCATGCTTTTACAAAACCGTATAAACAAATATTTTTTTACTATTTAGTGTCACTTACATTAAAATACACGTTTGAAATGGTATTAAGAATATTATTACAATATAAAAAATCATTTAAATGCAATATTTTGGCAAGAAATTAACATAGAATTATCTATTTTCAAATCTCACTCTCCTTTTACGTAGAACGCTTGTACAAAATTTTTAGTTTGCCTATATATAGCTCTGACCTCTACACAGAGCCTGAACTAGGATTTTTGAAATATGTAGGTTATACAAGTGGATTTATCCATATTTTATTACATCAAAGAGGAGAAATTTTAACTCAAGGATACCAATAATTATTTCAATTGGTAGTAACACTGAAAATATTGTGAATTGCTCAAAAATCCTAGTCCAGGCTCTCTACGGTAGCTAAAAAAAAGCAAAATATTATTATAACACTAGCATTTTTCATAAAAATGAGAATGTTTTGAAAATAGGTAATTCTAAGTTCATTTTTTGCTAAAATATTGCACTTAAATACTTTTTTTTTTGCAATAATATTCTTGAAACAATTTTATACGTGCATTCTAACCTAAGTAATACTAAATATTGAAGGGGGGAAAAATAGTCGTTTGTACACTTTTTTGAAAAATCACGGTTCCGAACGTAGTCGGCTACTTTAAGTTCACATTCTTTGGTTCACAATTGTTTCTATAAATTAACTGTAACTGTTCGAAGGGGTTCACTATATTTTAAAGTCAAGAGCATGGCTAGTCAACCCTTTTTTACCGCCGGGCCACATACCTATAACAACTATTTCACGAGAGCCGCAAATGAGGATTAATGGGGAGGAGGCTATAATATCAGGGATATTTAAAATGCGGAAAATTGATCAAAATACTAAAAATTATAATTTTGGATTTTATTTTGAAACTATATCAAGCTCAACTCACAAAAAAAAGAAGGTTTTATGCATTTTTTACCCAGTTACGGGGTTATTTCATTTTCCTTTCATCAATGATCACAAGCCTCCCACCTCTCCCCAATATTTTGTTGATGTTGCAAAGATTTTTTTAAGGTATCCGAACACGTTGAAAATGACCAAATTCAGTCAAGACAGATATTTTTGTTTTTTATTTTATTGAATAGAGCTATCTTTTGACTTTACGAAATATACTTTATTTTGTTTCTACACTACCTAGAGGCCAAGTTACAATCCATTTTATAAAGTTAGAAAAACCGGAAGTGGGTTTTTGAGACCCTAACGTTGAATTTTTGAAAATTTATCAATGTCTTTTTGATAGCTGGTACTACTACTTACTTTAAAAGAATTAAATTTTTAACTGTAGTGAAATATAGCGTGTTAATGAATTAAATAAAAATAAATTAATTTAATAAACTCATGTCCATAAATTAAGGAAAATGATGTTCCGGCAAAGAAAGAGACAGAAGCAAAACGAATTTGACTTATTTGTAAAGTCTATTTATTAAACAAAAGGTAAAGAGCAAAAAAGATGCTGTATGTTTGACATAATTAATAAAAATTTCGATTTTTACTTTCCCTGGAGCAAATTTTAAAAAAGAACCTATTTACAAAAAACAGTATAACATGGTTAGTATGATGGTTAATACGGAGTTTATGAGAGGGATGAGTCTGGCGCTTCAATAACAAATTTTAATATATATATATATATCAATATTTAATACACATATCAACCTAGTCAGGTTTAACCCTAAATCTCCTTTGTTAGTAAATGTCCAGTCACAAGACCTCCCCCCCCCCTTCTTTTTTTTTTTTTTGTTTTTGTTTTTGAGATTGGCAAACTCACTGAAACTCTCTTCACTAGGAAAAGCAATTATCAAAACTTTCTGATAATATTCCATAATTCACGACAAATAACAGGAATGTCTTTTAAAAACCAAAATTGCTGACATCCATTTCAAATCTTTATTTTACGATCGTTAGGGCCTATTCTGATCAGTTCCTATTGTAATATGACATTTTTTTCAATGTTACTACAGTAGAAGTCCATTAGTCCGGCATCCAACAGTCCGAAATGCTCGATAGTCCGGCATCGCTCCGGAAAATTGTAAAAATTTTGGTTTTCTCCTAAAGTGTGTCTTTAAAGCAAATAAAAACGCTCGAGAGCTATTCGGAAGTTTTCGGGGTAGTTCGGGATCATCCGGAAGCGCTGGGTATTGTTCGGAAACAATTAGCGGCCGGCTAGTCTCAGCTGTCACAACAAATTCAGGTGCAGTGCAGCTCCGTTAATCAATCACGAAGCGTCTTCGCCATTTTTTTGTGCGTTGTTGTTTTGTGTCCTTTCAGATCGCAATAAACGTAACTTTTGAAACTGTTTATAAAAAAAGTGATTTTCGTTCTAACTGTACAGTGACCATGTTTTCAAAACCTAAGCCTTCGAGTTCAAAAGGAGAGAAACGAAAACACGTAACACTGACTCTCAATCAGAAACTAGAAATCATCAAACGGCTAGAAAAAGGCGAGAATAGAAATGTTTTAATGAATGAGTTTAATATTGGCTCATCAACTATTTATGACATTAAAAAACAAAAAGAGGAACTAATGAAGTTTGCATCTCAATCGGTAACTGAAAAATTGGCTTCTAGACAAACATTAAAAAAACCAAAACTGGAACAGGTAGATAGTGTATTGTTCAAATGGTTTAGTTCAGTACGTTCTGAAGGAAAGCCGGTAACAGGGCCAATGATTGTTGAAAAGGCAAAGAAAAATTCGGCCAAGATATAGAAGTTGTTGAAAGTGAATGTAATTATTATGATGGTTGGCTCAGAAACGTTAAGTTTCGGCATGGAATTCGAAGACTTGATGTAACCTAATTGTTCTTATTACCGCCCGATAGACCGGAATTTTCGGTGGTCCGGCACTGAGCCGGTCCCGAACGTGCCGGATTATCGGACTTCTACTGTATATGAATTCGTTGCCTATTCTGTGGTGTTGCTATAAAAAACCAATCTGAAACCTAGTTTTAAAATATAAGTAAATGCTATTTTTAAGTATTGAAACTTAGGTTAAAATGTCCTGACAGATTGTCTGTGACAAAGTGAGAAAATTCGTGACGTCCAATATTATACTTCTTTAATCTAATTCTGGAAATTAATCGTGAAATGGTCCTTGCGTCTTAATAAAATTTATGCTGTCATCTAGTAACCACAAATTATCCTCACTAAGTTTAGTAACTAAATGTTAAATTGGTAAAATCTGGTTTCCACTAGATCAAATTTTTTTTTAAAGATTGAAGTCAGGATTTCTGGTTTAATGAGAGCCACTATTATAGACCCCTTTTTACACCTCATAGACCCCCAAATTATTTCTTAGCTGGCGTAGACCCCTTGCAGGTCGTCATAGATCCCTGGGGGTCTATATAGACCACTTTGAGAATCACTGGTCTACGCTTTCTAAAAAATATAACCCCTTCCATGATAGTAATCTGTGTACGCCTTTGAGATATTCGTTATAAATCCAAAGTTTCATACTTTATTTACATTTTACTAAAAAAATATTGTTGTGAAATTCTCTTACAGACGGTGGAGTAACGGAGAATATTAAGAGCCCTTGCAAAGTCAGGTGTTGGGCCCCAAGCCAGCTTACAATGGATTGCAAAACAATAACATAACATAAGGCTTTGGGCCCCCTAGAATCAAGGTCGCTTTTCCGCTTAGGCACACTAGGCACGTATCTAGGGCGCAAAATATTTGGCGGCGCAAAGAAGTGGAGAGCGAAAAAAGATAAAAATTAAAATTACAGCCTGCGAACCATCGTATAGCGAATCATGTATGCGTTGTGTTTGTGAGTGTACGCAGGGACGACTTTTGGCATGGGCCAACTGGGCCCGGGCCCAGGGCCTCGACCGCAATGGGGGGGGGGCTCCTCTCGTTCTCGACTCAGCTTTATGAAGATTATAATTCGAATAATTTCAGAGGTCAAATGTTATTTCCGGTTTTATTCTCCGAAAAACTTGGAATTTCGGACGATATGTCAATTGGCTAAATGTGATGATCGTCGTCCACGTACAGGCATAGGCCTACCACCATACACCATTAATACTCATTCAATCAAAAGGCGGCAGTCGGTCGAGCTGGTATGTGCGATTGTAAATCATGCACATTTATTTGTTTCAGGATATTGTTTGTACGAGTATTTGACAACGTATGCTATGTACTGTTTACTTTTAAGGGTCATAGGTGGGGCTACATTTTTGTAGGGGCTCAGGGCCTACTTCTGAGTAGAGGCCCAGGGCCTCGAGAAGTCTTAAGGCGCAACTAACTGTGTGTATGTGCGCAGAGCTACGGAAAACATCTACTATGGAAAATGAAAGGCCTATGCACTCAAAATGATATTACAATATAAATTATTACAATGATGTCATTAACGATTTTGCAATGATCAAAGCTCGAAGGGAAAAAAAACCCTTTGTTGTACAGGTACAATGACAGTGACTCAAAAAAAGAATAAGGATGTCTAAAAGTAATCAATAGTAAAGCTATAAGCGTGGTAATAAACAGTTTGATATAGCAGGGGGGGGGGCGTAACAATTTGAAGTGCCTAGGGCACCAGGGAGGTTAAAAACGGTCCTGCCTAGAATCATGCCCCCCTCGCGTGCGTATTCCCCACTGCATACAGTAAGTTACAATATGCATAAAAAGAACCATAATTTGAAACAGTAATTATAAACATAGAACATTAAATCAGTAAAAATATAATACATATTTAATTTGCTGTAAAAAAAGCGTTTTTTAAATAAGCAACAAATAAGAGTAAATTTTATAAATTTTCCTGTTATTCTGAATCAAAACTTACTATTGTAATACAGTTGAGTATTACCAAGTTATAAGAAAGACTTCCTAAATGGAAGGAGTGAGGGAGGGTGGCTTTTGTCTCCGTCTGGAATTCTAGTTCAAAACACCACTGGCGCCTCCGTTTCCGGTAATTACTAGAGCTTCAACGTCAGCGAAGCTATAGGATCCCTTGATCAAACAACATTTCCAACTGAAGAACCCTCCAAAAAATTGCTTACAAATTTTGAAAACCGTAAAATCATAGCAAGTATTTCTCGTTCTGAATAAGTGTTATTCCCATTTGATGTCTCTTCACTTTCGAAAACGCCTTTTGTATTTTTTGTTAAGGTATATTTAGTTTTGCAGTTTTCTCATTATTATTTATTTCACACAATTGCTGTATATATTTTTCATTTGCTCTAAAATATATTACTTTTTACTGGTAAGTTTCACTTCGATGTTTTTAATTCTTATTTAAAAAGAGTTAATTTTAAAGATAAATGCGATTTCAATTATCGAATTTCAAGATTACAAACAATTTTCAAAGGAAGAGTGAATAATTTCGAGATCTCACATAGTGAGAGTTTACGAAAATAAATTTGCTTTGCTCTTTGGGTTAAATCTTATTTTAACTCACACCTTTATTTTTCGCCAATTTGGCGGATTATTATCCTTATATTGGATATAAGTCCAGGACAGAAAAATGAGCTGCTGGTGCAATTTGACACAATTTGTTTCACTTCGATTTGGCTTAAAATAAGATATAACCGGTTCCTGGTTCCATGGCACCTGTGCTGACTTCATCTTAATACCATCGCATGGAATAATGATGGTTACTATGCCTTAAATCAGTGTCTTCAACTCAGGGAACCCCTGGAACTTGAAGGTGTTTTCGTGGAACCCCTAGAGCTAGAAAGTGTTTTCGTAGAATCCCATTCCATATACATACTTAGCAGAATTTATCTCATAATTTAAAGCAGATTAACATGTTACAGATACTTTATGTAAAATCAATTAAAAAAAGTATTGCATTTATTATTAAAAAATTCTAATCTAATTTTTAATATAATTTACTCATTAATAATATTAATTTGTGATCCAAGTTTCACCCACTCATGCATTATATTTAGTAACTGGGATATGTGCTTGCTTTTTTTTCACACAAATTGTCAGTCTGGGTCTTTTGAGATTAAATGCAATCGCATTACATATTCCGGGTTTAATTTGTTTTTATACTTTGTTTTTGTAGTCACTCATGTAAAGAAATATATTTCTCTTACACACAATGTTCTGAATGGCATTAAAACATTTATAGCTGTGTGAAAAATACTGTGCAATTTGCATGAATTTGCAACCTAAATTTTAGGAGCTGTTTTTGCTTAAATTTAAGTTTTAACATCGAATCTGTTACTATGTTGATAAGTTGTTTCCTCACCTTTATTATAGGTGATTATTTCCACAAATGCAAAACGGTATATTTTCCATTAGAAAACTATTTAGTTTTGAATGACATTGTGATAACTAACGAGTATAAAAACAATAGAATATTCACAATCTAGTAAAAAATATAAAGGTAAAACGTTTTAATATTCTTTCATTATATTTGTGAAGGGAAGGGAAAATTTATAAAAGTAGAGAAAGCCCGTGCACAAAGCCGGGCCATGCAGCTAGTATTATAATAAAAGTTTAGAAAGTGTAAAATGAAGTTGTTACACATGAATAGAATTTTCAGCTTTAATTTATTGGATGAGCTTTAGATACTTGTAATTATACAAACTTCAGAGAGAGCATGAATCCATTTTGCATACATATTTATAAGTTTCCATTCGATTTTTCTACTGTGACTCATGGAGTCCCTAGGTGTGCCTTGTGCCCAGGGTTCCGTGAAGCACAGTTTGAAGACTACTGCCTTAAATAAAACAATGACTCTTTAACTCTCCTCATGGCGTGACTTTTTGAAGAGTTGGATAGCTCAGATATCATCCACGTCTTTTGGTCATGATGGTTTAAAATTACGAGATTTGTCGCCAATATAAGTAACTGTAGAACGCAACTAATTCAATATAATCAATTCTTAAAGAGGGGGATGTACGTTATTTTCTGAAAGTTACAGGTATTTGTATTCATAAGCAAAGGAACTATGACTGTTTAGGTCAAGAGGTGTTAATTGTTTATTAATGTCGCACTTCTCTCAAAAGAACATAAGGGCTATTGGCGATGAGCCTCATAATAATGAACCATGATCAAGTGATGAGGACGACACTTCGGCTTAAGTGTAGTATAGGGGAGGGCTTTGGAGATTTGGCGATTTTTCTTTGAGTTTGGTGATTTTTATATAGAAAGATGATGAGATAACGAATTCATTCTGATTTCCGGACACCTATCGCTAAGTGAAACAGCTTGGCGATCGATTTTGGTCGCCACAAGAAATTGACATCACCAAGCCCCCCCCCCCCTATACTACACTTCAACCCGACACTTCAGTTAACACCCGCTCTCCAAACTTATACACCACATAAACGGGAATTTAACATGCATCAATATCTCTACATGGAGGGTTTTCAGTGACACCAAGACTTGAAATCAAGACTCTACCGAAAAAACGACCACCCTGAATTTCTCGACAGTGACCACTCGGCTACCGCACTCACAGGTCAAGATAGGGAAACGTTTTACACTAAAAGGCCACATTAAGTTTCATACAACCTAATTTTATTTCATAAGTTAGTTGCAACATAAAAATTTTTAAGAAAGAAGATTAACTTAAAAATGAATATTATATTCTATTATACGAGGGTGAGTCGGAAAATAAGTTTCCCCTGTCGACTGTGGTATGAAAGTCGAAATATAGAATGAGACATTAAAGATAAGACATAACTTTGTTTTTCCACATAAGTACCAAATGCATTGAGACATTTGCCATGCCTCTTGATAAGCTTCAAAAAGCCCTTCAGGAAGAATTCAGGGCTTTGCATACGGAAGAAGCGTTTAAAGGTCATGTACGAACGACGAAACTGTAGGTGAACCGCGCAGCATGATAATGCGAGCCCACACTCGGCGACGGCAATGCAAAACTATATTGCAACTCTTGGTTGGAAGCGCCTACACATCCGCCATACAGTCCTGATCTCACACCAAGTGATTTTCATCTACTCCCGGCTTTGAAGATGAATCTCGCGCTTTGGAAGCAACACTGGTCAAACAAGACAAACGTTTCTTCCGTATGCAAAGCCCTGAATTTTTTCCTGGGGGACTTTTTGAAGCTTATTAAGCGGTATGAGAAATGTTTCAATGTACTTGGTACTTATGTCAAAAACAGTGTCGGATTAAACGACATGGAGGCCTCTAGGCAGTCGAATTCTCGGGGGTCTGTAGCCTGTTTTTGGAGCACTAACAGCAAAAAGAACACGCTCTTGTGGGCCCATAGGCAATTGCCTACTCCATCTAATGAGTAATCCAGCACTGGTCGAAAAATAAAGCTATGTCTTATCTTTGATGTCTCATTCTATATTTTGATTTTCATGCACAACTCTGACCACTGTCGACAGGGAAAACTTATTTTCCGACTCAACCTCGTATTTATTTTAAATTATTCACACATTTCTAATGAACTAAAGTGCTGTTAGAGGGAGAAGTTAAGGTGAATTTGTTTACCTTAGATCTTTACTGTTTTTATTGCTGTCCTCAGGGCCGGACCGTGACCATTGGGGGCCCTGGGCTAATGATTCCTGGGGAGGGGCCCTAAATAATTTAAAATTTTGCCATTTTCCTAAAAAACATTTTTGTGGGGAAAAATTTTAAATATACGAAATTCTCGCTTAAGGGTTTTTTTATTATTTCAAACAATTTAAATTCGTTATAAACAATAACATAATTTACAAAAAAAACTTTTCTACACTTTTGTGCTGCAAATTCTTTTGTTTGTTCATCACATTTTAAGTCTTTAGTGAGATCAGTATTAATAGAAAGAAGTGATAAATAAGTAAGTCTAGTATTTGTCGTTGTTGTCCTATATTTCAAAATAGGACATTTTTTAGAGAATGCATGCTCTGCTTCTCTAGTAATAGGGAGCTTTATGAAAATCTTTAAAACGGTATTCATATTTGGAAAAACGTCAACAAGCTTCTTTTCAAATTTAAATTTAACATATCACAAGTATAGGACAGCTCATTTTGTTTTAGATAAGTTTTGAATTGAACACCTTCATTTACTAAATGTTGGTCTACGTCTTCTGAATAGGAATTTGATCTTGCAAATCCATCAAAAATTTAAATACTATATTCTGGATGTACTTTTCTATTTAAATCAAGGGTTAGCTTATTTAACGAAACAATAAGCGTGTCCCTTTTAAATTTTTCTGCCCCATACAGAGCTTTTTTTTGTCGATTTATCTGCAAATTTTGAAATAACCCGTCTCTTATTCACTTCATTATATTCTGTTTCTACACTAGGACTTAATTTTTTGGCTACGTCTTGATACTCCTTTAGTTTTTGATCTGATTCATGTACATTGCTTATAAACATTTTTATTGACATAATTAACTTATTTACTTCACAGATGTCCAAACCAGGAGTTTGTAATTTTTTGTTAACTGGATTAAATCTTTCAAAAATTTCTTCCTAAAATATAATAGAAATGGCAGTTTCGAATTTTGTTAATTTATTTTAAAAAATTACTGCGTTTTTTTCGAAAATAAATTTTTTTATTTTCATTGTCCACTAAATATTTTAATAATATTCATGTTATTACCATAATTATCTTTTAATGCTTCAACAGCATCGTAGTGACAAGACTATCTGGTCTGACTTAAACTTTTTAGGGTAAATTTCAGTTTAATTTCACGATTTAGATGTTCCCACGTACTTGTCTAAGCAGAAAGAAAACATATATTTGTTGCACTAAACCGAAGAAGTTCACTATCTCAGTTTCAACATTAACTCTCTCTGATTCTGCACCAACCAGACTAAGAGAATATGCAGCACACGACACATAATTAGCGAATTTATTATTTTTTTTCTTTTAGAAGATCTAGCACACCATCATATCGAACGGACATATTGACAGCGTTGGCAAATGTCTGCCCACTACAATTATCCCATAGCAGTCCATTTGTTTCTAAAATTCTTGTAGATAATTAATAAGTATAATCCAGCGTGACTACTAATCTTTATTAATGAGACACATCTTTCATACACTTTTCCCGGAAAACAATATCGTAGTACAACAGGAAATTGTCATTGTGGGTCAAATTTGCTGTTGAATCCATCACAATTGAATAGTACTTTGTGTAAACGTTATTTATTTGAGTTGTAATTGTTTAAATTGATTTGCTTGCCCATGATCTCGATTTTTTGCTAATATATCGTTTTTTGATAAGTACGATATTAACGATTTTGGTCGTAATTCTCACTGTTCAATATGTTCACGAATGAATGGTCGAACTCTCTCTAGCAGTTCCAGGCACCCATAAATTTACCATTATGAGAGAATCAAAAACTTCCTCGGTACCTCTAAATGTTAAACCTCTTATAACCAAATACTGTACTACCGCTATAACATGTTTGAGGGCATTGTGGTATTATATTGTGTATCTTTTCTTAGTTGCTCCTTCAACTGTTTATCTAACGAGGGAGGGAACGATTAATTAAATTCATTTGGGGACGAGATTTTGTGTAATAGTAATATTCCTTTAGGGGTTCATATAATAATAGCGCCGAATAGACCAGTCAGTTCCGAGAAAATAGCCTTCGAAATTCATACTTAGCTTTTATACAATTAAGTTTCTTTCAGCTCCAGCGATGTAGTGGCATAGGCGGTAGTGCACCTGCATTCCGCGCGGTCTGTCACGGTTCGAGTAGTGCGATCGACTTGTTTTTTTAAATTCATTTAATTATTTTTACAATTAAATAAATTTATTTAAAAAAAGGCTTATAAATATTTATGTAAATATTTTATATTTTAAGAACTAAAACAGCTACTAAAGTTATATAAATATTTATATTTTATGAATATATTATAATATAATTTACTATTATAAAATTATTATTAGCATTATTAATGAATAATATTATTATAAAAATATATTATATTAAATGATATTTTATATAAGTATTTTGATTTTAAAAAATAAAATACTTTTCAAATAGTTTATAATTAGACAAAAAATAGTTTTATTACATGTAAAACTGTTTATGATATTTTATTATTACAGTTATTTTTTAATTATATAAAATATTTGAGAAGAAAAATTATTAATTGTAAAAATAATTAAATGAATTGAAAAAAAGCAATTCTACCTGCGACTCTAACCTTGACCGATCGCAAAAAATGCAGGTACGCTCTCACCTATACCACTACATCGCTAGAGCTGATTAAAACTTAATTGTATAAAATGAATTGTATAGTTTGAGAATTTCGATTGCTATTTTCTCCAATCGACTGCCCATTCGTCTCTATTACATTGAGGGGTGAACATCCTGAAGCAGTGGACTTCAAATTGTGTTTCACGGAACCCTGGGTTCCACAAGGCATACTCGGGCTCCACGAGTCACAATAAGAAATCCAGAAGAAATAAAAAAAGTATGCAAAATGGATTCACATTCTCTATGAAGTTTATAAGTTACAAGTATCTAAAGCTCATCGCCTCCTCTAAAGCTCATCGCTCCCTATTCATTGAAAATTCTATTTATATATAATAACTTTACTTTGCAACACTTTTTAAACTTTATACAAATAATAAAAGAATAATAAAACGTTTAAACTTTATATATATATACTTTCTACTAGATTGTGAATATTCTATTGTTTACTATCTCGGGTTCCACGAGTTAAATTTATACTCGTTAGTTAGCACAATGTCTGCAAAACTGAATAGTTTTCTAATGGGCAATGCACCTTTTTTACATTTGTGGAAACAACACCTATAATGAAAGAAAATGAACAACATTTAAGAAGAGTTGATGTTAAATCTAAATTTAAGCAAGAACTGCTTCTTAATTTTAGGTTTCAAATTCTCTCTCAGCAAAATACACGGAATTTCTCGCACATCTGTAAACATTTTTATACCATTTAGAACATTGTGTTTAAGTTAAAGATATTTTCAGCGTAAGTGGCTACAAAAACAAAGTATAAAAGCAAATTAAACTCAGAATAAGTAATGCAATTGCACTTAATCTCAACAGATCTAGACTTCGACCGTGTGAAAAAAGGAAGCACATACCTCAGTTACTAAATATAATGCATGGATAGGTGACACTTAAATGAGTAAATTATGTTAACAAAATTAGATTAGAATTTTTTAATAATAAATGCAAAAACTTTTTTCATTGCTTGTACATGAAGTGCTTGTGACATGATTAATTTTTACTTCGAATTTACTTTTAAATATTACTTTGAGACATACTCTTCGACGTATGTGTTTGAAATTGGGTTCCACGAAAACACTTTCTAGTTCAAGTTGTTCCCGAAAGCACTTTAAGTTCCAGGGGCTACACGAAAGTACCTTCAAGTTCTAGGGGTTCCATGAGTTGAAAAAGTTTGAAGACCACTGTCCTAAAGGAGTAATGCTAATACACAAAGTCTCGTCCCCAAATGAATTTCCTTCTCGTCATGCCCTCCTCTTATAAAACAGACTTATTTTTTTTTCGTGTCAGCCAAACTAACACTGAATTTTATGTTCAATAGAATTTTCCTGATTTTCTAAACAACTTGTAAAGTATTTCTATTAGAAAAGTCGGTTGTGTATTGAGAATTTGTTTTAGAAAAAAGTTTGCAGGTCAAACAAAAACTACTAATACTAGTTGAATAATATAGCCAAGATCTTTCCAGCACTTGGCCATTTTAAAGTTTTTTAATGAAATGATTATTCAAAAATGATCTCTCTTGTCTTTTGTATTCTCTTACCGAAGCAGAATATATATTGTTTGGATTTTTATTTTGAAAATAACTCATTTCACGTGTAGGAAACAATCGATAAAATTATTACTTAACGATTTAGGCCAGAACCCTGTCAACGTATTTTTTAAACTCAAACCCAACATTTTGTAAACACTGATGTCCTCTGTCTGAACAATATATTTTTAGAAGGCTGCTGGTCATCGAGATCTTGCATATTTTCCTCATTAATATTTGCTTGTTGTGTTTCTCCGTTTTTTTTGGCTAAGTTTCTTCCCCTTTCACTTCAGTGGCTTAGCGTACACCCCTGCATTACGGGCGGCCCAAAGCCTGTTTTGCTAAGTTTTTTTAATCCTTTGTAAGATCCGGTTTTAGGCCCAAAACCTGATTGCACTTTTGCACAAAAATAAATGGCTACAGAAAAAGCGTC